>JASDQU011441679.1:5448-23547 GCA_032191745.1 Picea mariana
ATCAACATCCATTTTTTGAAGGGAATCATGTATTTCTCTGCTCCAACCATACAAACAGACTTCGCTCAAAGTCCAGTAGTGTCATGAACTTGCACCAAAATTTTATGGTCCTTATACTATTATCAAACGCTCGAGGCCAGTGCCCTACCATTTAGATTTTCCTAATCACTCCAAGCTACATCTTGTTTTTCATGTCTCATGCCTAAAGAAAGTGATTAGCACCAAATGTCACACCGAGACTAGCCTACCGGATTTGGATGAATAAGTTCCTATTTGGTTGCAACCACAAAACATATTGGAATAGAGAGAGCGTCGCCTCTGTCGGTGCACCATCGTGGAAGTTTTGGTTCACTGGAAGGATACTCCACCGGAAGATGCCACCTAGGAACCGACTACCATTCTGCAATAGTTTCCTCATATTAAACCTTGAGGAAAATGATCTTTTTCAAGGGGGAGGGCATGTTAGGGACCTAACCCCTCGCGTAGATAGAATAATATATTTTCGATGTAATATAGGCCGACATTAGTTAGTAAGGCCTATTTAATAAATGTGAAAAACTCAATGTAAGAAGACCTAATAGAAGCTTTCACTTCTAGAAATATATTTCTCTAGAATGTTCTTTAGAAAATAGAATTACTATAAATAAGAGTAGGAGGCATGAGAAAGCATATCTTGAAAATTATTGTAATAGAACTCTGCTCTGTTGGAGGTTGCCCCTTCAAAGATGTAAGTGAACATTGCTTTCTTTGAATAAAGGTATTAATTTTGGTGTTTCTGTTTTCATATTTGGTTGTTCCATTGATATCCGTTGCATATTCTTGTTTCTACATATTATATTACATCTGGTACCTTACATAAGTCCATGTGTCACTAAGGCTTCCACCGTCATGTTCGAATTGAGGTTATCATTGGAAGCTTATCTTTTCAGTTGCTCTTCTGCTATTGTTGCTTCCCCCCCAAGGAAATCCTCTTAACTTATAGCTCTCCTCTTGAATTCTACTTTTGGGTACTCTTCATAAAGGCCATCCTATGGCCATGGAAACTCTATGATTTGTGACAACTCTTTTTGGATCATGCAATTTGAAACAGTCTAGCTTGAACTTGTAGTAATAAATTCTCTCATCTTCCATTAGTACATAAATAGTGTTTGGCAAGTCATGTGTTCCTTTGGTGATGAGATAGGTGTGGACACATTTATTTTATTTGGACTAATGTCTCATTAAAGCCAAAGTGAATAGTTTAGTAGGCAATCTTCTCGAGAAATATGCTATTAGGACCATACTTTGGCAAAGTGTGAATCACTTTTATGGTGTCATATATCTCACCCATGTACAAATCTCCCATGGTCTCTAATACCTTTATAACATCTTCCAAAAGCCTGAGATGTTTCCTCCCAAATATCAACTCATATAGTGGAGTTAAGAATTTCTCACAAATTTGTTTATAATATGGGGCATATGTTTGCTCCCACAATATCTTGTAGTAAATATGCACTGGCATGGACTCATTACTATAGTTCCAACACATTAGGACATGTAAAACCCTATCTTGGTGCATTTTGGGGTTGTTTTCACCTTAGAGCTTCATTCAAGGTATGTGAGATAATGAAAACCTAATTGAACATTTTTCTTTCATTAAGGATTCGATAAAATATTGGGAATCAAGACTCCCTCAAGCGGGATGCACCCTTTTCTCCATATAACCTATTTATGTAGACCATTACTTCTTGGACTAATCCCTCGAGATTGGTAGTAGGGTACATTTTCATGTATCTAGATCTAAATTGTCTACCTTCTTCCCACTACTCTTTTAGAATATCATACTATTTATGCGACTTTGTAAATTGCTGGATCGAATTATCAATTAAGTATTCTTCAACCCTTCAAAACTTGTAATATACTTTGAACTTATTGACTTTTTAAAATCCTATACACCTACCAGTTTGGTCCACCATTTTCCTTGTCCCTACATCTATGTATTTAACCAACCATCCCATCAAGGAAAAACTCATACTCTACCTACTATATATTGTAACTCTACCTACTATATAATGTCACTGGGACCAAAAGAATAGCAGGCACTTGTGTCTATCGTGCCACCACCATACTAAAATCATGAGAAATATTGAGGTTGCCATCTTGAAGAAACACCAGAGCTAACAACCATGAATGCGACTTCTCATTCGTGTCCATGTCGTCCACTGAGTGCCAGAAACAAAATGATCCCAATCATGATGGCGTGAAAGAGACCAATTAATAAAGCTTTACCCGTCCTTGGAAATCAAAAGAATTAATAAAGATTTACCCATCCTTGGAAATCAAAACATTGGTTATATATAAGTGGAGCGTAAAGTGATTTGAGAGTCAAAGGTTTATAAACCCATCGAGGCTTTAAGTAAATAGGTACCATCGGATAAAAGGAATTAGACATTGGCATATTAAAATAGTATTTTTAAACGTGAGATAAGAAATGGTATTTGAATTAAAAAAATTAATATTTTTAAAAGTGAGATAAGAAATGGTATTTGAGTTAAAAAAATTAATATTTTTAAAAGTGAGATAAGAAATGGTCTTTGAGTTAAAAGATTAATAAAGAAAAAGTATATGTTAGAAAAATAAACATTTTCATATTAGTGAGATTGTGGAAAGCAAGAGATATTACTGGGATTATGGAAAATAAGAGATATTTTGAAGTTTGAATATCCAACTAAAGAAGTGGGTCGTTTATATTTTCATATACTCATTTAATATCAAAGGTATAATAGTTATTAGATTAATACTCATTTAATATCAATGGTATAATAATTATTAGATTATGGTAAATACAAACTTACATTATAATTATTTTGTTAAAAGGATAAGAAGAAATTATTATACAAAAATTAAGATTTCAAGAAGAAATTTGAATATTTATAGAAAATTATGAAGAATTTCTTGTATAAAAGATCATAGTTAAAAATTATTTGAAGTTAAAAGATTAAAAGTAATGCAATAAGAAATTAGAATCATGTCCAGAAAAATTTCAACAAAAATTTTCTTAATCAGAGTTTGCTTTAACAAATCAAAAGGTTAAAGATGAGAAGTGATTTATAAATTGTCATGGATATTCTACTGGAAAAGTTCATCACAAAGATCTTATAATATTCTAAAATCTTAGATTATGCAATTTATTTCCTTAGAACCCAGATTAATTATTACTAGTTTATTGCTCAAATTTATGAAAATAGATAAATATAAAAATTAAAGGATAGGAAAATATACACACCATCCACACAAATGAACACAAGATATATCCTCAGAAACCTAATACGAGGAAAACCTAACTAAAAGGTGAGCACTATGCTCTGCTCTCTTTTTTTCTTCAATTATTGAAAACAGGTACAAAGAAAGGGGCACTCACTATGGAGTTTCCTTTGAAATTATGGCCTACAAGACTGCTACATAATCTCCTACCTCCTTTGATATGCTCTCAAAATACCACTCCTAGATGCTCTACTCAACTTTGGAACAATTACAATGATCAAGAATAGAACACCTCTTTCTAGTGGTTTGATATTTAACATATCTCAATAATTGTCTAGGGTTAGGGTTTTTGCATCCTCAACCCTCAATTAGTGATAAAATTTTGGACCTTCTAGAATTTTCTTGAAATTCCACACACAACTAGCCCACTTGTCTGACTAATGGGGGTTGATGATCCAAGTGGATATCGGTGGCCACCCACCTTTTCCAACTGGCTCAAAACAGTTTTCTGGCAATCTTGGCAATTTACTATTTTTAGCAGGTTTTAACTTCTGGGGCCATTTTGAGGGCCCAAATGAAGGTTTTTCAAGATCGAGGTTCACAATGATAGACGAAGGCATGATTGAGCCCCCAAAATGAATCTCGTCGATGATACCTTTCCAACGATCTATCACACGCCTAAAACAAAGATCGTATGCAAAAGTTACGACCTCGGGAAGCTAATGTACTGATGTCGACGCCCGCAACCTCTCAACCCGCAGGTCGGAAGGTCCACGTCAACACAGGATCTTTCATTTTCAACATGGCTCGAAGAAATCCAAACGGTTCTTCTATTTCCCTATCGGGAAATCTGCACCCATAGCAACTCTCACGGGATCCCCTCTTTGCACTCGAGAGATCGGACTTCGCAACTTTGCGAATCCAAAGGTCGAGCATTGGTCTCTCAAATCTCTGAAACTCGACACCAGTCAACGCTGACCCTTTCCTTTACCCTTTCGGGATTTTTCTATCGCGATTTCGGCACTCGCGATGTCGAGCAACTTGCCTTTTTGACTCCCGAATCCCGATATGCCGATACTACGATACACGTGTGAGTTTGACCTTTCAACGCCCCGTCACCTCGTCGAGATTTCGGACTTTGCGGTATCACGAATCCTAATGCATATGTTTCGGGACTTTACCCCACAAATCTCCGAAATGGTGTGCCACCTGTCTACTCGCTAACTCCTTCATGGCCCACACTATCCTTTGGCTGTCGGGATATCACATTTCGGAATATCATGATTCCTGCTGCAACGTTTATGTGACTTCAACCCACGAAACCCCGATATGAAATTCCACGTGTAAATACAACGGTCCTTGTGGTTCGGATCTACGGTCCTGCCCCTCTTGAGCTTTGAACCTCTCAGGAATACTCGTCGTATCTCCCTTGCTCCTCTATAAGATCTGACGACTCACGGAAATTCGCGAATCCTCCTCAGAGAATTTTGACCATCCGTCCCTCCTTGGCGATTTTCTGTGAATAGCTAAGTGTTCCTTCACAACTTGTTCACCCGCATGCAAACTTGCAACTCTTGCTGAATAATCCACGACACAAACTTCTTGTGCTACTTTTTGTCAATTACTCGAAGGTCATGTACCTCCTGAGCTTTCAGAAGATCCCTGCACGCACACCTTGCGGCAGGCTTTCAAGCACTTCCTAAGTGTTGAAATCCTTTCGACCCTGCACACACCTGCAGCAGCAGTCTCTAAACTTCTTCACTCAGGTTCGCAACCCTAAGACTTCACTCGGCCTGCGCACTCCTTGCACGGCTCATGTGCCCAACTGCACTTCTGGGTGAACGAGAACAAAAGTTACCCTATCCGAACCCTTCGTCAACGCACTCCTTGCAGACACTTCAACTGCACTCCTTGCAGGAACCTTTGGCTCAGATAGAGAAACAATTGAAACTCATTCCTTCTTTCTCTCAGACTTCAAACTCTAACTATGAAATCATATACACAACATATAAAGCAAATGTATAATAGGAAGCAAACATTCATGAGCATATCATTCAACATCAATACACAGAGAACAAACACGAAACCATGAATTTGAATCAATCTCTTTGTATTAATCCAAACACCTGTACATGGGTGTTCTTACACAGCTCTCTGCATGCTCTTGCTCCAATAATGTTACAATACACAATGAGGGTGTCTATATCCCATTTCCCTCTTGCGCTCTAAAACTGTCTAATCTAGAATTGAATTCTACCTACTTGCATTAACTACTTTAAATGCCTTCTACCTACTAAGGACGAGAGCAAATCACTCAAGGTCCGTTTACATTATACAAGTGTGCTTCATTAAATTGCCACATTTATGTTTGCGCATCAAATCCAAGAGAAATTCAAAATTTTGTACTGGCTTGTCCAACTGTCCTTCGCTTCCGCGCTGGCTCGCTTGATGTTGGTGATGCTCCTGCATCATACTCCCTTGCTTGAAAATTTTCATCGACTCCTATCCATGAGCTCACGTATGGTGTGTCCATGCTTATGTATCTCCGCTTCACTCTCCTAGCTAGCATCTTCAACTAGATGGTCTTTCCATTTGACCAGATGCTCAAAGTATTCTTTCCACCTGGTTTTTTTGCTCACTCTTTTGTCTAGTATGCGCTCCATCTGCGGCTTCTCTGCAACTGGCATCTGCTTCGTCCACTGGATCACTAGCTGCTCATCTCCAGTCCCTATTTCCTTAGTTTTATATGGGTACAAATCCGAGATATTGAATATCGGAGAAATTCTGATCCCATCGGGTAATTCAATCTCATAAGCATTCGCCCCAAATTTCTTCAAGACCCTACATGGCCCGATTTTCTTCATCTTCAACTTATTATATGTTCCTTTCGGGAACCTTTCCTTCCTCAAATGTGCCAGAATCAAGTCACCAACCTCAAACTGAAGTTGTCTTCTATGCTGATCTGCTCTATGCTTATACTCCTGACTTGAATTATGTAGTCGCTCCTTCACCTGACTGTGAAGTTCTTTCATCACCTCTGCAATTTCTTCTATACTAGCACTCCTAGTCGCAGTCTATTCTGAATCCCTCAATTCAGAAATTCCTCTCGGATACATGCCATAGACAACCTGAAATGGACTCTGCCCTATGCTCCTGTTAACTGAGTCATTATAAGCAAATTTTTCTTGTGGTAATATGTTGTCCCACTGGCTATGAAGCTCTGTTACCAAGATTCTCAACAAGTCTCCCAGACTTCTGTTTACGAATTTCGTCTGTTCATCCATCTGAGGATGATAAGCCGAACTAAATGACAAGTTAGTTCCCAGCTTCTTCCATAAGGTCCTCCAAAAATGCCCTATGAACTTGGTGTCTCGATCTGAAACTATACTCCTTGGTAAGCCATGAAGTCGAATGACTTCTTTAAAAAATAGATTCGCAATGTGAGTTGCGTCACTGGTTTTCTGACATGGAATGAAGTGTGCCATCTTGGAAAATCTATTCACCACCACAAAGATTGAATCAAAACCTCTTTATGTTCTTGGCAACCCCAATACAAAATCCATGCTAATTACATCCTACGGCCTTTCAGGTATGGGCAATGGTTGATAGAATCCTGCATTCTGTCTCCTTCCCTTCGAATGCTGGCAAATTCTGCATCTGTCCACGAATCTCTTGACGTCTGCTCAAATTCCCAGCCAAAAATATGACTCATTCAGCTTTGCGAATGTCTTGTCGTGACCAAAATGTCCTGCTAATCCTCCACTATGTTTCTCCTTCAACATATTCTCCCTCATGGAGCATTTTGGAATACACAGTTGATTTCCCTTGAACAACAATCCTTCTTGGATCATGTATTCTATCCATTGGCTTCTATCTCTAAGAACTGGATTCTCCGTTGCTTCATACGCCTCCCCAAAATCCTGATCATCTGCGTACATGTCCCTGAGATCATCAAAACCCAACGTTTTGACTTTGAACTCCTACAATAGCAAACACTTCCTGCTCAAAGCATCAACAACTTTGTTAGCAGTACCAGAAATATGTTTAATCACAAAAGTGAAATTCTGCATATACTCAACCCATTTGACATGTCTTTGATTCAACTTTTCCTATTGAGTCACAAACTGCAATGCATGATTGTCACTATCCAAGACAAACTCTTTCGGGATCAAGTAATGCCTCCATTTCTTCAATGCCTGTAGGATAGCATAAAAATCCTTATCATAAGTGGAGTATTTCACCTTCGCTTCATTCAACTTCTCGTTGAGGTATGCAATCAGTCTGTCTTCTTGACTAGAGACTGCTCCGATTGCAAACCCACTTGCATCTCATTTCACTTGAAATGTCTTTCGGAAATCCGGCAACACCAAAACTGGTTGTTCCGTGATTTTCCTCTTCAACAAATTAAAACTCTTCTCAGCCTCTTCTGTCCAGTGAAAATACTTGTGTCTCTTCTTCACTGTGTCCATCATCGCTGCACTAATTCCACTGAAATTCCTGATGAACTTTCGATAGAAACTAGCCAATCCGTGAAAACTTCTCACCTCAAAGATATTCCTCGGTGACGGCCAATTCTTGATTACCTCCACCTTATCTGGATCCATCCTAACCTCATTTGCAGAAATAACAAATCCCAAGTAAATGAGCTCTATCTTCATGAATGAGGACTTCTTTATGTTTATCAACATCTTCTCTTGCTATAACCTCTGCATCACTGTAGCCAAATTCTTCAGATGCTCTGCCACTGTCTTACTATAAATCAGAATGTCATCTAAATACATGATAACAAATTTTTCGATGAACTCCTTCAGGACTTTGTTCATCAACCCCATGAAGGTACTTGGCGCATTTATTAATCCAAATGGCATAACAATCCATTCATACGACCCTTCGTTTGTTTTGAATGTTGTATTCCATTCATCACCCTCTCTCATGCAAATTTGATGATAACCGCTTTTCAAATCATTTTCTCCACTTAAGCAATCCATCAGATCATCCATCCTTGGAAATGGAAATCTGTACCTGATGGTTATCTTATTAATTTCCCTTGAGTTAGTACACATCCTCCAGCCTCCATCTTTCTTCAGACTGAGTACTGTTGGAACAGCACACGGACTCAAGCTTTCCCTGACCAAACCTTTGTCCAACAACTCCTAGACTTGCCTCTTAACCTCTTCATTTTCTTGCGGCGTCAATCTGTACGCATCCTTATTTGGCAAACTGGCTCCTGGTATGAGATCAATATGATGACTCACGCTTCTAATCGGTGGCAGCGAACGAGGTAGTTCATCCACTACTATATCAGCGAACTCTTCTAGCAGTTCCTGAATTTCTTCTGGTAAATCATCCACTCTTGTGCTGGTCAAAACAATCTTAAGTTTTCTGACCACAATGAACTGTGGATCTTCCTTCTTCTTAACCTCTGTAAGAAGTTCCTTCCCACTCATGAGAAGTACATTGTTTCTTACTTTTGTTTTTACCTCCTTATCCTTAATTGGAAGCAACATGTGTGTCCTCCCATTCTTCTCTAGGGTGTATGTGTTCATTCTCCCATCATGAATCACATTCTTGTCATATTGCCATGGTCTACCCAACAATATATGACAAACATCTGTAGGAATGACATCACATAATATCTTATTATCCTCCTATCTTGAATTCAACTAAACATTGTTTAGTGACAGTTACCTGGTGTCCTTTTTGTAGCCACGAAATTCTGTATGGGCTTGGATGATCAATCGTCTCCAGCTCCAGTTTCTCTACCATCTCTATAGAAATGAGATTATCTGTGCTACCACTGTCTACAATGACCTTGCATACCCTATCCTTGGTCTTGCAAGAAGTCCTGAAAAGTCTAGTCCTTTGGACTGAACTCTCCACCTCCTTCTCTGGTGTCAAAAGAGCTTTTCGCATCATCATCGATCTTCCGCCTTCAGCGTCTTCCGCCTCAACATCCCGCCTCTGTGCTTCGGCGATGTGAGCTTCTCCACTTTCCTTCTTTTTATCTGGACACTCGTAAGACTTGTGCCCATTCTTTCCACATGTGAAGCATGTTATTACTCCACCTCTTCCTCTTCCTCTACCTCTAGTACGAGGAAAAGTATTATTGTTAGCATAATATCCTCTCTGCTCAGTATGTTGCCCTCTCTGTGAGGTTCCACCTCTCTTAGTTCGAGTCTGAGGCTTCTTCCAATCCTCCTTGGGCTTTTGATATTTATCCTGGGCAACCGATTTTCCTCTGGGCTGACTTCTGCCTCGACCTCTCTGAATCTGCTTTCGGCTCAGCTTTTCTTCAGCTTTCAGAGCCATCTGATAAGCATCTTCCACCGTTCGGATGGTTACAATGCTCATCTCGTCCTGGATATCATATCTCAGGCCATTCATATATCTGGAAACTTTTTAATCATCGCTCTCTCGATGACCTACCCTGATGTTCAGCTTGTAGAATTTCTCAGTGTATTATTTCACTGTCATCAGCTTCTGTCTCAGGTTCTGCATTCTCCTGAATAGAGTAATTTGGTACTCTCTGGGCATGAATTTTGCCTTCATCTTTGCGATCATTCTATCCCAGCTCTTGATCTTATGCTTGCCCTTGCAGCGTCTGTTAGCTTTTAGTTCATCCCACCACAATGCTGCATGTCCCTTCAACCTAGTGACAACATGTTTGACCTTCTTGTCCTCTTCGACATCTTCATAGTCGAAGCATGTGTCTAGAGCTCTAATCCAGTCTAGAAGCTCCTCTGCATCCAGATTCCCTCATAAACTAGGATGTCCATCTTTGCTCTTGCACCCATCCTTGCAATAGCTCTGATCAAACGCTCGTTCGATGCATCTTCAGCTGCAACTTCTTCTTCACGTTCAACCTCCATCTCACTTTCGGAATCACGAAGATCCCCAGCACTGACTGTGCGTCTTTGTGTTGTCTCCATGTCTTCGAGTCTGGCTCATAGATCATGCATCTCTTTCTCCATGGCTAGATATGTCATCTGCCTACCTCTTCTTCTCGGCATTTCCCTATCCTCTGGTGGATTGGGTGTTTGCCTGTCCCTTCTCCTTGGCGGAATGGTGAATTCTCTTTCTTCTCTCCTGCAGAAAGCAAAGAACCTTTCTGTGCTCTGATACCACTTGATGTCGACGCCTGCAACCTCTCAACCCGTAGGTCGGAAGGTCCACGTCAACACAGGATCTTTCCTTTTCAACACGGCCCAAATAACTCCAAACGGTTCTTCTATTTCCCTATCGGGAAATCTGCACCCACAACAACTCTAACGGGATTCCCTCTTTGCACTCAGGAGATCGGATTTCGCGACTTCGCGAATCCAAAGGTCAAGCGTTGGTCTCTCAAATCTTCGAAACTCAACACCAGTCAACGCTGAGCCTTTCCTTTACCCTTTCGAGATTTTTTCTATCGTGATTTCGGCACTCGCGATGTCGAGCAACTTGCCTTTTCGACTCCCGAATCCCGATATGCCGATACTTCGATACACGCACGAGTTTGACCTTTCAACACCCCGTCACCTCGTTGGGATTTCAGACTTCGCGGTATCGTGAATCCTAATGCATATGTTTTAGGACATTACCCCACGAATCTCCAAAATGTCGTGCCACCTGTCCACTCGCTGACTCCTCCGTGGCCCACACTATCCTTTGGCTATCGGGATATTGCGTTTCGGAATATCATGATTCCTGCTGCAACGTTTATGGGACTTCAACCCATGAAACCCCAATATGAAATTCCACGTGTAAATCTGATGGTCCTTGTGGTTCTGATCTACGGTCTTGCCCCTCCTGAGCTTTGAACCTCTCGGGAATACTTGTCATATCTCCCTTGCTCCTCTATAATATTTGACGACTCACGGAAATTTGCGAATCCTCCTCAGAGAATTTCGACCGTCCGTCCCTCCTTGGCGATTTTCTGTGAATAGCTAAGTGTTCCTTCACCAACTTGTTCACCCGCACGCAAAATTGCAATGCTTGCTGAATACTCCACGGCACAAACTTCTTGTGCTTCTTTTTTCCGATTACTCGAAGGTCCTGTACCTCCTAAGCTTTCAAAAGATCCCTGCATGCACACCTTGCGGTAGGCTTTCAAGCACTTCCTAAGTGTTGAAATCCTTTCGACCCTGCGCACACCTACAGTAGCAGTCTCTAAACTTCTTCACTCAGGTTCGCAACCCTGAGACTTCACTCGGCCTGCGCACTCCTTGCATGGTTCCTGTGCCCAACTGTACTTCTGGGTGAACGAGAACAAAAGTTACCCTATCTGAACCTTTCGTCAATGCACTCCTTGCGGACACTTCAACTGCACTCCTTGCAAGAACCTTTGGCTCAGATAGAGAAATAATTGAAACTCATTCCTTCTTTCTCTCAGACTTCAAACTCTAACTATGAAATCATATACACAGCATATAAAGCAAATGTATAACAGGAAGCAAACATTCATGAGCATATCATTCAACATCAATACACACAGAACAAACATGAAACCATGAATTTGAATCAACCTCTTTGTATTAATCCAAACGCCTGTACATGGGTGTTCTTACACAGCTCTCTGCATGCTCTTGCTCCAATAATGTTACAATACATAATGAGGGTGTCTATATCCCATTTCCCTCTTGCACTCTAAAACTTTCTAATCTAGAATTGAATTCTACCTACTTGCATTAACTACTTTAAATGCCTTCTACCTACTAAGGATGAGAGCAAATCGCTCAAGGTTTGTTTACATTATACAAGTGCGCTTCATGAAATTGCCACATTTATGTTCACGCATCAAATCCAAAAGAAATTCAAAATTTTGTGCTGGCTTGTCCAGCTGTCATTCGCTTTTGTGCTGGCTCACTTGATGTTGGTGATGCTCCTGCATCATGTACTCACTTACCCAAATAGGGCCCACGTGACTTTTGGCGCTTCATCTCCTAGGGTTAGGTTTTGGGATGTCTAGGGTTTTTGGCATTCCTGCTTATTGTAAAAAGGCCTCCAGAGCCTCATTGTAATCATGTTCTTGTGAATGCGAATAGCTGTCACATATCTTCTTAGAGATAAGCTGCCACCATTATAGCAAGTCTTTGACTCTGTATTTTTACAGTCTCTATACTTTTCATTCATTAATAGAAATCGTGTATTACTGTATATCTGTGTTTACGGTTGCATCTCTAATACATTTCTGTTATATTATTGAATATATACGATATCTCTGTGCATTCCTTTGTTATATCTCCACTCTCATTTCATGCCAAAAATAATCCGGATCAGTGGTATCAGAGCAGGTTGTTCTTGATCATTTTTTTCAGTGCATGTCTCTGACGAGGTCCGAGTATAGCAAGTTGGGTCTCGAGCTTGTCTCTCTTGAGGACCTCGAACACCCAAGAAACCCTCAATCGTGGAAGAAAAGAAAAATGACAGAGCAGACGATCCTATAAGTCTGCTGCTTGAGCAAGCTCTCACACGACAGAGGGACGAAATGATGGAGAATTTTTCCCACATCCTTCAACGCCTGTCGATAGCAACAGGTTCATCTTCATCAAGCAGCCACTTTGGAGACACCTCGCCTTTCAAGGTACAAGTTAATTTTGATATTCCTATATTTGAAGGATGGATAGATGCAGAAGCCCTAGACAAATGGTTAAATCTGCTAAAAGGTTATTTCTCTGTTCAAAAATTTTCCAACAAAGAAAATATCACCTTTACACTCCTTAAACCTCTCCCCCATGTCAAACATGGGTGGGAAACTTATTGGGAGCATAGTTCCACAGAGGAGTCTGAAATATATGGAGTCGATCCCACTTGGGATTTTTTTGTGGATGCGGTAAAGGAACAGTATTACCCTATTGGAAACTATGAGGACCAGTACATGAGAAAGACCACACTGCGGCAAGAGAGGGGCCAAGCAGTTCCAGAGTTCACCAATACCTTCCATACCTTGCGCACCAAGCTGGGTATCAAAGACTCCGAGTGAAATTTGGTTCTAAAATACCATGGGGCTCTACACAGATACATCCAGACTAAAATGGATTTTCTGGACATCTCATCACTCGGTGCTGGTTATCAATATGCTATTAAAATCAGGCAGAAATTTAAGCACCAGAACAAACAGGATTTCGGATCTGTAAATCCGCAACAACCAAAGTATGACAAAGAAAACCCTAACAAACAGTCTCCCGAAAACTAGTCCAAGACACAGGAAAAGAAGGGTCACGGGAAGATAAAGAAGGACACCTAAAAATGGTGTGATTTCCACAAAATCCCCTGGAACAACACCGATGAATGTTGCTCAAAACAGTCATTGGTGGCCGAGATCAAAGACAAGGAGCCGAAGCATGATTCAGAATCTGATTTTGAAAATACTGGCAAAGGACAGATCATTGATGCAGACCCCACTGCTATTATCGCAATCACAACAATTCAATCAGAAGAACCAATAGATCTCAAAGAGGGGGAGCGCCTTTTTCATTCACAGATGTGGGTGAAGGGGACCCCACTGCATTTTATTGTTGATAGCGGAAGCCAAAAGAACCTCATCTCAGCAGAGGTCATCAAACATTTGGGATTGTCGACAACACCACACCCGTAGCCATACAATATCGGGTGGCTTCGCCAAGGACGAGATCTTCATGTCATCCAGGAATGTCGATTGTCATACGGCATCCAACCCTTCAAGGAAGAGGTATTATGTGATGTTGCCCCACTGGATATTTGTGATGTTCTCTTGGGCTAGCCATATATATGGAAGTGCCATGTTGTTTATGAGTCTTGACCCCGTAGTGTCATTGTTACTTTGGGGGGTCATCTCTACATAATACCAGAGGTAGTTCCGACTATTGTTCCACCTAAAAAGTGTCGCAAGGTAGTATCTCATACTGCAAAATTTATCTTCTTCACAATCTGTTAAAAAGGACAATAGAAGGACACTGCAACCACTACATCATCGCCCCAAACACCTTCTATCCAACAGAAGTAGGTCGACAAAGCTGCATCAAAGTGCAAATATTCCTTCTACACACCGTCCTCTCATGTATCTCAACTTTTTGAACAACCACAACCTCAATAGGTCCTTGACATACTTCCACAAACTGAGCAACGTGATGTCTCCAGCAATACAAGCAGCTCACCAAGATGCAGATCCAACAAATGCATTTCCCTCTCCCTCGGGAACTCAATGCAATGGATACCATTTATTCCTAAGGAGGGAGGATTGATCTAGGTGGATATCGGTGGCCACCCACCTTTTCCAACTGGCTCAAAACAGTTTTCTGGCAATCTTGACATTTTACTATTTTTAGCAGGTTTTAACTTTCGGGGCCATTTTGAGGGCCCAAATGAAAGTTTTTTGAGATTGAGGTTCTCAACAAAAGCCAAAGACATGATTGAGTCCCCAAAATGAATTTCCTCGATGATACATTTCCAATGATCTATCACATGCCTAAAACAGAGATCGTATGCAAACGTTACGAGCCCGGGAAGTTGATGTACTCACTTACCCAAACAAGGCCCACATGACTTTTTGCGCTTCATCTTCTAGGGTTAGGTTTTTGGATGTCTAGGGTTTTGGGCATTCCTTCTTATTGTAAAAATGCCTCCAGAGCCTCATTTTAATCATCTTCTTCCGAATGCGAGTAGCCGTCACATCTCTTCTTAGAGATAAGCTGCCACCATTCTAGCAAGTCTTTGACTCTGTATTTTTACAGTCTCTGTACATATTTTTCATTTATAGAAATCATGTATTACTGTATATCTGCGTTTATGGTTGCATCTCTGATACATTTTTGTTATATTATTGAATATCTGTGATATCTCTGTGCATTCCTTTGTTATATCTCCGCTCTCATTTCGTGCCAAAAATAATCTGGATCAGTGGTATCAAAGCAGGCTGTTCTTGATCGTTTTTTTCAGTGCATGTTCCCGATGAGCTCCGAGAATAGAAAGTTGGGTCTCGAGCTTGTCTCTCTTGAGGACAATCACTTTCTCACACCCAAGAAACCCTCAATGGAGGAAGAAAATAAAAATGACAACGCAGACGATACTATCAGTCTGTTGCTTGAGCAAGCTCTCACGTGACAGAGGGACAAAATGATGGAGAATTTTTCCCACATCCTTCAACTCCTGCCGATAACAAAAGGTGCATATTCATTAAGCGGCTACTTTGGAGGCACCTCACCTTTCAAGGTACATGTTAATTTTGATATTCTTGTATTTCGAGGACAGATAGATGCATAAGCCCTAGACAAATGGTTAAATCTGCTAGAAGGTTATTTCTCTGTTCACAAATTTTTCGACAAAGAAAATATCACCTTCGCACTCCTTAAAGCTCTCCCCCATGTCAAACATTGGTGGGAAACTTAATGGGAGTAGAGTTCCACAGAGGAGTCTAAAATATATGGGGTCGATCCCACTTGGGATTTTTTTGTGGATGCGGTAAAGGAACAATATTACCCTGTTGGAAACTATGAGGACCAGTACATGAGATGGACCACACTGCGGCAAGAGAGGGGCCAAGCAGTTCTGGAGTTCACTAATACCTTCCATGCCTTGCGAACCAAGCTGGGTATCAAAGACTCCGAGGGACATTTGGTTCTGAAATATCGTGGGGCTCTACACAGATACATCCGACTGAAATGGATTTTCTAGACATCTCATCACTCGAAGTTGCTTATTGATATGTTGTTAAAATCGAACAGAAATTTAAGCACTAGAACAAATGAGATTTTGGATCTATAAATCCGCAACAACCAAAGTATGACAAAGACAACCCTAACAAACAATCTCTCGAAAACCAGTCCAAGACACAGGAAAAGCCGGGTCACGGGAAGACAAAGAAGGACATTGGAAAATGGTGCGATTTCCACAAAAGCCCCTGGCACAACACCGATGAATGTCGCTCAAAAAATTCATTGGTGGCTGAGACCAAAGAGAAGGAGCTGAACCCTGATTTAGAATCTGATTCTGAAAATACTGGTAAATGACAGATCATTGACGCAAACCCCACTGTTATTTTCACAACCACAACAATTCAACCAGAAGAACCAACAGATCTGGAAGAGGGGGAATGCCTTTTTCATTCATAGATGTGGGTGAAGGGGACCCCGCTTCATTTTATTGTTGATAGCAGAAGCCAGAAGAACCTCATCTCAGCAGAGGTCATCAAACAGTTGGGATTTTCGACAACACCACACCCGCAACTATACAATATCGGGTGGCTTTGCCAAGGACAAGATCTCCGTGTCAGCCAACAATGTCGATTGTCATACAACATCCAACCCTTCAAGGATGAGGGATTATGTGATGTTGCCCCACTGGATGTCTGTGATGTTCTCTTGGGCCAACCATATATGTGGAAGAGCCATGCTATTTATGAGTCTTAATCCCTAGTGTCATTGTTACTTTGGGGGGTCATCTCTACAGAATACCAGAGGTAGTTTCAATTATTGTTCCACCTAAAAAGTGTCGCAAGGTAGTATCTCATACTGCAAAATTTAGCTTCTTCACAATCTGTTCAAAAGGAGAACATAAGGACACTACAACCACTACAGCCTCGCCCCAAGCACCTTCTATCCAACAGAAGCAGGTTGACAAGGCTGTAACAACATGCAAAGATTCCTTTTGCACACTGTCCTCTCATGTATCTCGACTTGTTGAATAGCCTCAGCCTCAAAAGGTTCTTGACATACTTCCACAAACTGAGCAGTGCGATGTCTCCAGCAATACAAGCAGCTCACCAAGATGCAGATCCAACAAATGCTTTTCCCTCTCCCCCAGGAAACCAACACAATGGAGACCCTTGCTTCCTAAGGAGGGAGGATTTATCCAGGTGGATATCGGTGGCCACCCACCTTTTCCAACTGGCTCAAAATAGTTTTCTGGCAATCTTGACAATTTACTATTTTTAGCAGGTTTTAACTTCCGGGGCCATTTTAAGGGCCTAAATGAAGGT
The DNA here is from genome assembly GCA_032191745.1 of Picea mariana. Taxonomy (NCBI): domain Eukaryota; kingdom Viridiplantae; phylum Streptophyta; class Pinopsida; order Pinales; family Pinaceae; genus Picea; species Picea mariana. Next base: position 22,625 of record JASDQU011441679.1, read on the forward strand.
TTTTCGAGATAGAGGTTCTCAATGATAGTTGAAGGCATGATTGATCCCCCAAAATGAATCTCCTCGATGATACCTTTCCAACGATCAATCACATTCCTAAAACAGAGATCGTATGTAAACGTTACAACCCCGGGAAGTTGATGTACTCACTTACCCAAACGGGCCCCACATGACTTTTGGTGCTTCATCTCCTAGGGTTATGTTTTTGAATGTCTAGGGTTTTTGGCATTCCTACTTATTTTAAAAAGGCCTCCAGAGCCTCATTGTAATCATCTTCTTGTGAATGCGAGTAACCGTCACATCTCTTCTCAGAGATAACCTGCCACTATTCTAGCGAGTCTTTGACACTGTATTTTTATAGTCTCTGTACATTTATTTCATTAATAGAAATTGTGTAGTACTGTATATCTGTGTTTATGGTTTCATCTCTGATACATTTTTGTTATATTATTGAGTATCTATGATATCTTTATGCATTCCTTTGTTATATCTCCACTCTCATTTCGTGAAGAAAATAATCCAGATCAGTGGTATCAAAGCAGGTTGTTCTTGATCGTTTTTTTCAGTGCATGTCCTCGATGAGGTCCGAGTATAGAAATTTGGGTCTCGAGCTCGTATCTATTAAGGACAATCTCTCTCGCACACCCAAGAAACCCTCAATGGCGAAAGAAAATAAAAATGACAGAGTAGACGATCCTATCAGTCTGTTGCTTGAGCAAGCTCTCATGCAATAGAGGGACAAAATGATGGAAAAAATTTCCCACATCCTTCAATGCCTGTCGATAGCAACATGCACATATTCCTCAAGAAACCACTTTGGAGGAACCTCACTTTTCAAGGTATAAGTTAATTTTGATATTCCTATATTTCAAGGACAGATAGATACAGAAGCCCTAGACAAATGGTTAAATCTGCTAGAAGGT
>JASDQU011441681.1:0-13872 GCA_032191745.1 Picea mariana
CCGTTAACAAGTGCGAGGGAGATCACCATTAATGTCAATGATTCCCAAGGTACCCTAGTACATTCCAGTGAATGTGAATAGATGAGCTGAAGTCGAACACCCGTGGAATCATTCGATCAGAGGTCAGTGATGTAAACCTACTGTCGAATGTAAGGAGGCCTGCCATTGAGGCATGCAGGTCCCAAAGTACTAACTGGTTTCTAAGTATGATTCCCGGATAATGTGTTGGAGTCGACAGGAATAGACTCGTCGAGGGAGGGCCTTGATGTATCCCCCATCAACGACATGAAACAGACATGGAGATGTAATTGGTAGATCTAAAGGACATGGAATGACACAGGTTTTGAGGCAAGATATTTGGGATGGCTGACTCTCGAAGTGGATACTTCCCTTGAACACTGAGGCACAATAGAAAAACATGACATGGACCAAGACTATGCAGTGGGTATTGTGACTTGTGTCAGGTGACCCAAAGGAGTGAAAGGAACTCAAAAGATTGGCTCAGTGCAGAGTTTTAGTGGATTATGATATGTGCAAATGACAAAGTATCATGTTCAAGGGCGACTCTAAGAAGCGCTGGATGATGTTCTCAAGAGACTGCTTGGCTTGCTCCTTTCAATTTTTCCCCCACCCAGATAGATGAGTACCTCTTTTTGATTTAATGAGCTCGAGGAGGATAACACATGATCAATATAACTCACCTTTGGTAAGTTCCTCTTCCTTTGTTTAACGAGCCGGAAGAAGAAAGGGTTCGGTACCATATGGGTTTATCGATGTGTGCTTTAACGAGTCCAACGACAAAAAAATCAAAGGTTTTTCGGGATTATAGAGTTTGGAAAAACACTTAAAAGAGAACTCTCTCAGTTTCTTTTTCATTCAGTAGTCCAACGAGACCGAAAAAGGGGTAAACTATTGCTCGAAGGACGCCCTTTCTGACCTTTTAACGAGCATGAAAGGAAGTAAGGTCGCTCGACAATCTTTTCATATTTAGAGAGTCTGAAAAGGGTTTAAAGGAGACGCCAGGGGGGTTCCTTTTTCGTGTGTTTGTATATGTACAGGTCCAAAAAATAAATAAAACTTTACCCGGTTACGTTCTCATATTTTTGAGCTCGAGAACGAACTAAGACTATGCTCATAAGTGCGACAAGGTGAATAACCCATCAAGACTGCCAGAAAACCTGCAATGCCAGAACTACAGACCAGGGCTTAGTGAAGCCATTACATCATTAGAGAAACCCGAAAATGACCATACCTTATAAAAAAATAAAATTTATAAATAACAATTGATTGAGAATTCATTTACCATTTCATTTTGCAAGGATTTTTTGTAGTGGAGAATCTCGTTTTGAAGCAAATCTTGTTTTTCTCGTTGTCGGAGCTACGATCCACCGTTTTGCTTTCCGTTTGGACCAGGTAGGTGTCCATCTCTTGCTCTTTCATTTGCATGGTTTCATATTCATTTTCATAGCAAGATTTACTTTAAAACACGAAGCCCTAAGTCGCCCCAATTGGAACCAAATCGGCCTCTTTTAAAAATTAATGAAAAAGGGGAATTCTTTTACCAAAAATGCTTTAAGGAAAGATGGTTAGGATGTCAACACCCTTGTGATTAATTGGACAGGTCGTTTTTAGTAAAAGAACTCATGAAAACATCTCCCCAAATGTCCACGCAGCCCCCAAAGTCGTTTTGCATTTTTTTAAACGTTTTTATCATTATTTGACAAATATTAGAAGGCATGGTGGTTTAAAAGAGTGAGTGATTGCTTTTAGATGGTGTGGGAATATTATTTCATGTTTTAAATTGCTTTTGAAAATCGTCGAAATTACCAAAACGTGGAAATAACGAATTTCTTGATTTTTTTGTTTTGTAGGTAACTTCGGCAATCATGATTGAATGGAAAGAGACGGAACATCAGATGGATGACTTAGCCGCTTTACAGAGTCCTCGTATGCAGGCTGCTCTGTGAGCTTGTGGCTTACTCAAGTTCTTCAAGTTACAAAAAATGAAGAGAGAGATCCTATTGCTCGAGTACATGATTGGCCTCTGGGATGTTGCGAAACAAGGGTTTCGAATCAACACACAACTTTTAACCATCGAGTTAGAGGACGTGTACTTTTTTACTGGCCTCTCAAAAAGAGGGGTCCCTATATCTTTCACCGGGAAGCGAGCACTACCTGAACAAGTGGAGGTGTATCTGGCACGTCATTGCATTTCAGGAGCAAGGTTGGTAGGGGGCAGGATCCCTGTCAAAGATATTCGAGATTTGCCCCTCCAGTCGATATTATTCGCTATCACCAGCGTGACAAGAAGCACTAGCACCCATCTGGCATCGAGATCACAGGTGGCTTACGATGTTCAGTGTTTGGAACCAACACTGTTCAAATGGAGTGCAGCGTTCCTTCGAAATGTGAAGGACCAGATCTCACGGTGCAAGACTAGAAAGAAGCAGTTCGACTACGGTTCGTTTTTAGTCTCATTTTTTCTAGAGCGCATCTCTCAGCTGCAGCCTAGATAGCACTGGCAGTACGACCAGTGGATGAGCCTAGGATGGAGAGGTGGACTAGTCTGTCCCCAAGGTTAGTTTCGAAGTCAGAGTTCCATTTCACTGGTGATTTATTTGCTTGGCTGAGACGGCAGTACCTTTGGATAGAGGACTTCCCTTATGCTGATGTAGACTTCCGTGGGAGTATGGACTTGATTTTTCCCGCGGGGGAAGACTGGGATGAGTCAGATAAGATACTGAGCCATACCTTGTCTAGTTTTTGTTTTTTAAGTTTTTGATGTATATATATTTTTTTTGGGGTATGTAAAAGAGTTTTAACAGATGTATTGTTTCCAATATGCAGACAAGGGAGCAGTGCGCCAGGCTGATATATCAGTACCAGGATTTCATGGAGGCATCCCAGTCATAGAAGATCTGGTGGTACCAGTAGTAGGTCTCTGGGAGGTTGAGAGAAACCTCCAAGGCCTTACGATGGGCATCCCTCCTCTGCGGAGGGGGGAAGTGCCTTTACATCTACAGCGACACACTGTAGGAGTGCCGAAGAATATCAATTCTCTGTTGAGGCGTGTAGTGCACGCAGTAGTGTGTTACTCGCAGCAAAATGTAGTGCAGGGAGATTAGAGTCTCTCCGGTGATCATGTTTTGTATGCCTTGTCAGGCAATGTTATATGGGTGGAAAGGCCCAATATTTTGCTCTTCTACATACTTTTTTTTATGTAATGCAAACATTTCAGTCGTGCCATATATATATATATATATATATATATATATATATATACATTTTCAAGTTTTTATGATGCCAATGATTTGTACATGATGATGTCTGTGGTGTGTTTCAATTTACATGTAATGTACAGTTCACTTTTCCTTAAATATTATATGTGGGCAAGATACCGATCCATGATATAATTAGCTAACGCATCTGAAACACTATTAAATTCTCTCGGAATGTGTCTATATTCAATATAATTGAACATTCATTCGAGACAACGAACTTGCAAGTGTAGACGTAGCAGGATAGGACTACGGATAGCATAGATGTGGTTGAGTTGATAAACCACAAGTTGGGAGTCTAAGTAGACAATGATGTGAGAGACACCTAGAGAGGAGGCTTGGGTCAACAGTCCAATGATAGCATGATATTCTGCCATATTTTTGGTTGCTGGTCCTAAACATATACCTCCTGAACTCACCACCTCATCAAATTGGTAGATAACCCAAGCTGCTGAAGCAATGTTCCGGGTATGTCGGCTGGCGCCATCCGCGAACCCAAAAAATATAGGAAAGGAAGACGTCATCTGCACATGAAAACACAGGCACAGACATGAGTGGCAACGGTAAAGACTTGAGCACGCGAAAGAAATAGATACACCAAACTAAATTATAGTAATGTACGAAGTACAGATGCTAGGTGATCTAGGCATAGTACTTCTTAAGGTAAAGCCTGTTCTGGGGCTCTCCCAAGGAAATTCCATCATGATCAACTAATTCGTAGGCACCTTTATGTAGGACACGCTTCACGATGTAAGGATCATGCCACATGGGTTCTAACTTTCCTGTCCCCAATTTATCGTGAGCTTGGTTGTAAACGAGGACTAAGTCTCCTTCTATGAAAATCTGAGAGTGGACGGATTTGTTATATTGAATTTTAATTCATTTTTGATGTGCCTCATTGACGAGAGTAGCATCGCGACGTGTTTCATCCAGTTTGGATAGATATAAAAATCGTTCTTCTTCGACGGAAGTATGGGGCAGTAGTTCTACTTTCAGTTTGAGTTATGGAATATCACACTCGATTGGTAGGACAGCTTCAATTCCATAGACCAACTAGAAAGGAGTAAATCCAGTTGAAGTTTTCATAGAGGTGCGATAGGCCCAGAGAGAAGAGAACAGTTGTAGATGCCATGATGTTTTGTTTTCCCCTACCATGTGTTGGATCATGGTTTTTAGGGCTTTGTTGATAGCCTCAACTTGTCTGTTCGCCTGAGGGTAGTAAGGAGATGAGTTTTCATGGAGAAAACCCAATTTAACATGTAAATCGCTCATCATCTATTTTTTGAAGTGTGCACCATGGTTAGTGACAATGGCACGTGGTACACCAAAACGAGTTATGATGTGGTTGAAGAGGAATAGAGATATAGTACGGCCATCATTCAGGAAGGTAGGCATAGCCTCAGCCCTTTTGGTGAAGTAGTCGACGACGATGATGATGTAACCATGCCCCCCGACTGAGATAGGCTTACACTGCATGAAATCGATTCCCCATTTGGAAAAGGGGCCGATGGAGATAATGGGATGCAACGCCATAGGGTGGGTACATTCCTTCTTGTTAAAGATTTGGCAGGGTGGGCATTTTTTGATGGCCTCGATGCAATCTTTTAAAATCGAGGGCCAAAAGTAACCGGCACATAAGATTTTTTGGGCTGTGGCCATCCCAGAAAGGTGACCGCCACAGGCACCAAGGTGACAATCGTTTAAAATGCGTTCATCCTCTTTGTGAATTAGACATTGCCGAAGGATGGTGTCAATACCACAGCGATACAAAGTGTCGTCGAGAATGATATAATGATGAGAGTGATGACGAATGCGTCGATGCTCTTCGTGAGAGATATTGGGCTGAAAACGTTGGGTTTGGAGGTACAGGAGAATGTCTCCGTACCATGGATCGGAGGTGCTGATGAGGAAGAGAGATTCATCAGGGAGAGAGTCTCTAGGTTCAATGTTTTCATCAGCACGGGGGAGAGCACAGATGAGCTCGGTAAACACTAGGGATTTTTTGGCTATAGCCTTCATAAACTCGAGGTCGAATTCTTGGAGAATAACGATCCATTTTGAATATTTTCCCCCAAGTACTTGACGTGTCAAGACGTGATACATTGGGTTGGAGTCTGCGATTACCGTGGTGGTGCGTAATAATATGTAGTGGCGGAACCTTTGGACAGTGATGACGGCTGCCAGAGCCAGTTTCTCGACATGCGAATATCAGAGTTTGGGTCCAGATAAACTCTTGCTCAGATAATAAATCACATGTTCTTCGTCGTTGGGGTCTTCTTGAACTAACACCATTGCAACGGTGGAAGTAGAAGCAGCCAAGTAAAGGATATAATCCTTTGTATATTCAGGGGGATGTAACAAAGGTGCATGGGTCAAAGCGTTCTTGAGAGCGTTGAATGGCCATTGAGAAGTGTCATCCTAGATGAAAGGGACGTTCTTTTGTAGTAACCGCATAAATCCTTTAGTGATCTCGACATAATTGCAGATGAAACGATGAAGAAAGTTTTCTTTGCCTTGCAAACTTTGGAGTTGGGTTAAATTGGTAGGTGGGGGTAAGGCTAAGATGGCCTTGATCTTTAAGGGATCCACTCTGATCCCATCTTTTGAGACAATGAAGCTGAGGATTCGACCGGATTCGACAGCAAAAATGCATTTGTGTGGGTTTAGAAGAATGCAATAGAACCTACATCGCAGAAAAATCATGCATAAATGATCAATGTGATCATATCGATTTAGCGAATGTGCAGGTAAATCGTCGAGATATGGTTCTGCTATGTGTTTGATGTCATGAAAAGCGTATGACATGGCTCGCTGGAAAGTGGCTCCAGCATTTTTAAGGCCAAAGGTAGCTTTCGGTAGGCGAAAGTTCCCCAAGGGCAGATGAAGGTTGTCTTGTGTTGATCAGTAGGCAAGATTTCAATCTGGTTATATCCAGAAAATCCATCAATGAAAGAGAAGATTACGCTCCCCGTGCAATTATCGATGATTTGGTCAAAGAAGGGCGTGGGGTAGTTGTCCTTAGGACAAGCTTTGTTGAGATCTCGATAGTCAACACAAACACGGATGGTCCCTTGTTTCTTAGCAACCAGAACAAGGTTGGGGACCCATTCGGTTAAAGGGATAGGATAGATGAAGCCATATTTTAGAAGTTTTTCAACTTCTACCTTTATAGCTACGATTTTGTTGGGATGAACTGGGCGAATATTTTGCCGAACCGGTTTCATGTCAGGGTAGATTTTGATTTCATGTACGACGATTGAAGGGTCGATCCCTGGCATTTCCTCATAACTCCATGCGAAGACGTCGCGGAATTCCTTGAACAAAGTGGTGTAAGAAAATACTTCGTCAGGTGTGCAATTAGCACCGAAGTTAATGTTTTCCACGACACCTTCTTTGATTGAAATGTCAATCATAATCGTGGTGGAGATGCTACCCATGTTCCCCTCAGATCGTGGTGGAGATTGTGGAGCTTCGGTAACATCAGGAGGGAAGACAGATTGTATTTCTTGGTGGATTTATTCCAAAGGCGGAAGAAAAGAGGATCGATGGTGGTTGTCATCCCAGGGCAGATCGTCAATACTTAGCATTTCCATAATCGATTCGTCCGAAGGAAAAATGTGGGAAATGTAATCGACGACAGATGATAGGGAATCCAACCACGAGGGAACTGAGTAAGTATCGGGTGCCAATGAATGTGAATTGTTGGAAGAGGGAGAGGCATATTGAATAGTTACGTATGTGGCCTCGGTTGGGCTAAGTGACATAGTGTCACTAAGCACATTGAATTCCAAAGGACTAGGCACAAGCCAAGGGTCAGATGATTCCAGGGATTGATAAGGCATGGTCGAGATCATATTGACAACAAAAATATGATGTGCAGTAGGTGGAAGTGGTGTAGGGAAAGTACCCATGAGGATAGAATATTTTAATAAGCCAACACCAACACTTTCATACGTAACCGGGTGGTCTCTCAGAAAAGAAATATTGTTGGTAGCAGGGATGCGAGCATCGGGTGTACAGAAATCAAGCTGATCGACAGTAACAATTTTGCCTTGATGGGGGAATTGTACACATCAAAACACTGATGAGGCGACGGCAGTCATAGCGTAGAACCAACTTCTTCCGAGTAGCAATTTGTAATCAAGGGGAGCATCAACCACCTCGACGTCAACAGTAATGGTTTTTCCGCCCAATTGAACGACTAAGGATTGTAATAATCCATGAGGGTGAAAACCTTGTCCATCAAAAGCGCGTAAAATGGTAGCGGATTTGTTAAGGGATGGTGATTTCAAGCCTTTCCAACAGGCTAGAGACATGACACAGGTGGAGGCCCCCTCATCCAGGATAGTCCGGTGGATTTGTTGATTGTGAACAACAACATCAATTTGGAAAGCTAGTTGGTGGGAGAGTTGCGATTGATGATCGTCCAGATTAAACGTGAAATTGTTTGATGACTCGGGATCAAAAGAACCGATGGCGGATAAGAGTGTTCTACATTGGCTGGGGCAGTGTTGTAGAACTTCCAAGGTGGACATAGCACACGGGGCCAGGGCCAAATCTTCTACAATGTTGTAATTTTGGGCTGCCCGTGAATTAGGATTGAAGGTAGATTTTCGGATGGTGCTCTTAGGAGGGCATAAGATAGATTCAAACGAGGGTTTCTCAATCTGGAGTGGCCCGGATGGAGGGCTAACAGATGGAGGATTGACGAAGGATGTCAACGGGTATGACGGAGAACCATTAGCAGGCTTCGGTTTATCAGGTTTAACTGGTGTGTCGTATGTCGCAAAACGGGTTGTTAGATTAACTCCATTAAACATGTAAATGTGGGCACTTGTCGAGGCCTCATCATGGGGTTGGTTGGAACTGCCTCCCAGCATGGGGTTTTGCTCAACCAACGTTTTTTGCTGCGGAAAAGGATGAGTGAGCATAGCGGGTTGCGAATTTCCCTTGAAAATTTTGGCCACTTCATCATGATGTGGGCAGTCTCGAGTGTAGTGATCATCGCCACAAATGAGACATGGAAATTTCAGTTTTCGTTGCAGTTGTTTTCTAGCAGCAGGGGTTTGCGGTTGGGTCTTGGGTTGTTCGTTGTTATTATTCTTCTTTGGTTTGTTTCTCGCTTTCTTCTTGCCCCCAAGTTGTTGTGAAGGGGTTGACTGGACCGCATTCACATCAGAGACCTAAGTTTGAGGGGGGGTAGAAGAGGGTGCAGTCGGATTGGGAGCAGCTGTCGAAGCGGGCCACTGGGTTGTTCCAGTAGACTGGGTAGCATATTGAGTCTTGACGGAGCCAATAACTCCATCCACATGCGAATTAGTCGATAGTTTGGATGGATCATTAGTGGCACGGGTGGCGTTCGGTATCAACTCATATAGAGTACCATATTGTGAATAGACTAAGACTAAGTACTGAGCTCGAGCAATGGCTTCTTCCTCGGTGAAAACACCGCCCATGGCAACATCACGAGCAATCTTGGGTAACAGTGATTTGGTGAACCATTCTGCTAACAATTGGTCAGGAATGACCGCTTTGATTAGCCTTCATCGACGTCTCCATTCATGGATATGATCGGAGATATGTACCGAAGTTTTCTGATGAAGGGAGGTTAATAGTTTAGTACCCATATCGTATTGAATGGGTAGTTGGAAGTGCGTGAGGAAGGACATGGCGAGGGAGTTGAAATCGTGAAAAGATGCGCATGGTAATTCAATATACCATTTTGCTGCGGAACTTGTAAGTGTTCGTTGGAAAATACGCAAACGAATCGAATCGTCCATGAGGGAGTTGGATGAACACCACAAATGGAAGTTCATCATGTGGTTGTTTGGGTCTTCTCCAGATTTTCCGTCAAATTTTGGGATATCGGAAGGGAGTTTAGCTGGAATAGCTGGCCAAACCGGAGAATGATAAATAGGATCATTCATTAACCGAGACAAGTCTAGAAGGTCCAGGGTAGCTAGAAAAGGTAGTTGTCGGTTAACTTGTGGGTAATGCCGATGTGGCAGTGGGACACCAGTGGGGCCCAATATTGGGTTATGTGGATAATTATAACTCATGGGCCCTTTCATGTGAGGTTGGTTTTGACCAAGGTACATAGGATTTGAGATGTTTTGAGAAGTATGTGTGAGCGGAGGATGACCGTATGGGTTTTGCGGGTTATGGGGTGGGTTTGGCATTTGTCCATAAGGGGGTTGTTGCGGGGCCTGAACATTTTGTCCCGTGGAGGCATGTGGGTTACCTTGAAAAGGAACACTCCACGGATTGGGTACGGCAGACACATTTTGTCCTTGTGGTTGATGATAGACTCTGGATTGAAGTTGCCCCCTAGCATGAGGGTAGCCCCCGAATGGGATTTGTCCTCCGGTGGGAGGATGACCCCCAGCATTAGGGTTCCCTCCGAATGCGATTTGTCCACCGGTGGGAGGATGCCCCCCAGTTTGAGGTAGAGTTCCTGGGATTTGAGAGCCAGACATAAATGACTGATTAGTACCGCTGAGAGGATTGGGACCACCAAGACCGGTCCCTCCAGGTTGTTGGATGGGTATGGAACTTCCCGGTATAACTTGGGTAGTAGTTTGGGCAGGGGTGGTAGCAGAAGCATTCAGTGCCCTGAATCCAAAAGGGAGTGTAGGTATTGGTGTTATAAGGGTGCCAATCAGGGCTTTATTGACTACCGCGTTGCTGGCGGGGATAGTCGAAATGTGTAGGACCATTGTCGAATGGGCCATTTGGAGGGGAATTGTAGACCTTGGACCAATGGACGGTGTGTTCGGACCAACGGTTGGTGTGGCTGTAAAAGCGGGGTACTGGTGAAATGATTTGGGGGTACTGTGTAGGAAAAAGATGCATCGGCACCTTCCCCTGTTCCATAAAGATCTCGCACCAAGCGTGGTGGGCTTCGAACCACGTCTGTGGTCCAAAAAGGGTCGTTGGCTAAAGGGTTTTGAGAAGACCCTGTCGGGATGTCAGAAGGATTAACGACAACAAATTCTCCAGCGGAATTCAGGTGTTGGATCTGTCATTCGTATCCCTCCGGAATGCGGTAAGCTTCCAGAGATTGTGAAACAATTCAAAAATTCTCCAAAGGAATGGGAACTTCTTCCTGGGAAGTTGTGGTGTTTTGAACCTCACTCTGTTGAGGAGATTCCTCCATAGAATGAGGGGGTAAAGGGGTGTTTCCTTCCATATTTTCTGGAGGAAGTCCCTGTAGCCTCCGCGAGCGACGTGGAGGGTCAATGTTGGCAGAAAAGAGTCGGCGAAAGAAATCTATGGCCAACTAGAGAAAAGAGACAGCATACGCTAAAAAATCTAAGAATCACAACCAAGAAAACAGGACCTTCTTTTGATGACCGTACTAGTTGGTGATGAAATCCAACATCGCATGATCAAGTCCAGAAGGGGCGGGGATAGGGTGGAACAGTTACAATGGTGACCTGCTTAACGGACTTACACCTTGGTGCAAGATTCCATGCAGTAATTGTGGATTTACCCTCCAAGGAGCCCAAGTGAGTTTGACCAATGTTTTTTCCAAGTACAGTGAGACTTCCCGTCACCGTCACCTTGTGTAAGACCCTAAAGATTATGGCCACTACGGTTACCAATTCGCAGTCAGCCCCTGGGCGGGAACATTCGACAGTCTGATCCGAACGTACGGGCAGGGTATCAAGCCCGAAATCAACTAAAAGGCTTCCATGCAGCAATTGTGGATTTACCTCAAAGTGATCCCCATAATACGATCTGACCACCACAATCAGTTAAAACATGGAGGTTTAGTCCCCGTAGCTTACCCGAATGTGACCTCGTGTGTAACCCCTGTGTGAGAGGGGGATCCCAGGTAGATTTATACGATGACTGGATTTGACTCTCCCTAACTCAGGATGCTAGTGTTTGTTTTAGAAACTTTGGAGAGTTATGCTCACAGCCCTAATCCAAAGTACTAAGCCTAGTCTACTGTTGGTGGAGGATCCTAGAAAAGAAAAAGTTCTAGATAACTTTTAATTAGCGTTGATTTTATGGTTGTTCTTTACGCAAAGGGGTGCATGGAAGTGAAACAAATGGAATTATGACTCATACCCAAAGAGTGCATCAAATATGATAAGCAATCATTTCCTTTCGATGAACATCTATCTAAGGGAGAGAGAGAAAGTTCTTTTCACTAACAAACACCAATACGGAGTGTCCTCAAACAATTCTTTTTCTCGATCAAATCCTGATGTAATGCTAAAAATTTTAAATGCCTTCTAATATGAACGATCAATCATGAATATGTATTTTATTGTTTGCATATGAATAATGATTAATTCAACACAATGCTCGTTTTGCTAATTATCGTCTTGTATGAATGAAAATCAAACTAGCACAAGCAAAAGTCATACAAACAATACACCCTTTCGTTGCAATCAAAATGAAAAGCGAAAGAAAAGAAACAATCAAAGAGAAAAACAAACTTCAAACCCAAAAAGAAAAGGTTGAAGAACAATGATCTTGACTAAAATCAAGATGAAGAGGTATGTAGGCCTTTGATGACCTTCACCAGGGTTTTGACTCAGTTAAGCAGAGAGAAAGACAATGCAGGGGTCTCAAACTCCAATCAACACAAAAAAAAACAATGACAATAGTGAAGAAGGCTTACAAGATCCAAATAGTAAGATGCTTATTCTTCAATCAAAAGACAGATGTCAAGGATAAAAAGGGAAGAAACATTGACTCACAAGGCTACTCAGCAGAGAAGATACAGAGGTAAAACCCAGAAAATGCAATTCTGGAGGGTTTTTTGGACTAAAAAAGGTTGGGGCTCTGTTGCCAAAAGGAAGGAGAGTTATAGCGCTCTGTACAAGGCTATGGAGGAGCGTTGGTGCTCTGTTAACACTAGGACAGGGGCGCCAGGGTCTAAAACTCCCAAAAATGTCAAAAAATTCCAAAAATTGAAATTCAAACTTGACAATTATGCTGAGTATGATGGGACAAGGAGCCAATCAGCTCATGAAACCAATCAAAAGAGGAGTGAACCAGGTATGAAACAATCAAGTGGTAAAACTAGGTCAATGAGGAGAAATCAAAACAAGAAGTTTCGATTTGAGGCTATCTCCCCGGTGCAGTCGCCAGTTTCTGTTGTAGGAAAATCTCCCTGCGGACAGGTAGATTTCCTCTAAGAGCTTGACCCTAACTCTAGACAAAAAATTCTTAACATGGACACTGACTTCCTTCCAAATCTATCTAAACTAACACATGAGAAGGAAGGATGACAGAAGTACCTCTTAATCGATATTTGTCCCTGCACGCTCCTAGTTGCGCTTCGATCCTTTGCTTCCCACTGGATCCTGTGGACAAAACAAGATACGAACACTTCCTGCTCTATTGATATTAGCTTGAAAACAGATCTATCACTTAACAATAAGTTTATGTAACATTAGACACAAACTAGAAAGAAACAAGCCAAGTGTGTCATATTGATGAGAATAACGACAGCAGTACTTACAATCATAGATGCGAATGCGACAGCTTTGTCGAGTCCTCTTCGTCTAACCCTTTCTTGAAAGATCCACAACCTAGACAATAGCAGCTTCACTGATCACTCTCCTTTGACTGACTGTGTATTTTCTCCAAGATCATAAGTTTCATACTAGTAGTTCTTCTCCCTTTTCCACCATCATAGAGTCTGCTTATATAGGTTCAGAGGAGCTTAACCTCTTGAGTTATCTTTAGAACAAGTTGGGAATTTCCTCCTCAGATCAGGGATCTCTTGATGAAACCAAGAATTCGAGCACAACTGCCTCCTAATCTCGAAAGATCGTCCCCTTGTTATCCTCAACGGGCCAAATACTGCCCCAAATTAGGCAGCGCTCCCTTAGAAGGGGCATTAGATCACTGTAGCGCTCTCTGGTAAGATATGGAGGGGCGCCAACGCTCTCAATATGAGCAGCGCTCCTTCAGAGGGGGCAGGGGAGTGTTATAATGCTCCCTTAAGCATTATAGGGGAGCGCCAGCGCTCCCAGAGCTGATATAGAGGAGCGCTCCCCCTCAGAACCTCTGTGTCAGAGCTCCTTTCAGGTGTCAAGAGTCATTTGACTTCAGTAAACCAGTTCTTCTCCTTCAGACCAAGCATATGAGATTTTTTTAAGTGTCTCCTTAGTGTCGTCAGCATGGCAGTATGCTCAAACATCATTTGCGACACTTGCGACACTTGCGACCAACTTGCGACACTTGTGAAAGTTGTAAGGAAGATGCAACACTTACGACGATTGAGAGGAACATCCGACACTTATCCAGCCGAGTAATTTTGACGTGTAACAGACTGTTGTGTGTATTGCTTCTACCTAGCAGGTTTGACCAATGTTTTTCTCATTCATCATTGACCTGGCCATTTCCTGCACTGTTCTGTTTTGCCTTTCAACTACTACATTTTGTTGTGGAGCTCTTGGTATTGTGTATTCTCTCTTGATCCCATGCTCATCGCAGAATTCCTTGAAGTCTCTTGACATAAACTCTCCTCCCTGGTCTGATCTTACTTCCTTTAACCTCTTCCCTGTTTGAGTCTCAGTTAAGGCCTTAAATATCTTAAACTTCTCAAATGCTTCATCTTTTTCTTTGA
>JASDQU011441683.1:4193-14689 GCA_032191745.1 Picea mariana
ATCTGGCACCCTCAACAACTCAAGATTTCATGGATTTTCCCACATGTACGTGCCCTGTTATACTGCAAGCCTACATACGTACGTTCCCTTCTCCATTGCAGCCCACGTACACCTAAAAAACTAGGGATTTTTCAGTATTTCTGCAATTCCGAAACTTTGTCGTCAACCCTTCGTGCTACCTCAGACATGCGTAACTTCAGATGTATCAATGAGTACATGCAATAAACCTTACACAATAATATATATTCAATGTGCTCAATAGGTGCTAATAGGAGAGCCTTGCTCTCTTATTTATACTTCCATTTAGATTCCTCAAGGTGTTACCTTCTAACCAACTTAACCCAACTTCCTTCTTTTAGGGATAACCCACTTCTAACCACTTGTTCAGTTATAACCACTTTATCCTCAAAGAATAAATTTTCCATTTCTAGTTGCAACTAATTTATTTTTAATTATTTTCTTATTACAACAACTTAACCCATGATTAACTCCTAGTTTCACCCACTTGACTAGTCAACTAATTCTAGTAGCTTCTAGAATAATTTGACTTCTTTGACCTTCTAGACAACTCATGAGGGTTCTCCAACTTCATAAGGCCATAATTCTATAACCATGAGGAGTTATGTGACGTTCCACATATCACCGAAAATGGCATGACATGTACTATCTATCTAGAATAGTCTTACCTGTAAATATACTAATCTTCATACCATTATACATCAAACAATATTAAGTCCCTTAACCATACTATTGGATCTACCAGAATTTGCTACCAGACTTTCTTTAAGGGTTGACATCAATGACAACCAACCTAATTAATCAACAAAAACAACTTGAATTTGAAATGCAATTTGATGAGAGAGCCTCGTTTTATAATCTTCCAGGTTAAACATAATAGTATTGGATGACTTAGGGTCTACAACTCCAATGGCAACCAAGAGGGTTCTACATTGACTAGGACAATTTTGCATAACCTCGAGTGTCGACATCACACAAGGTTCTTGTACCAGATATTCAACAATACTATAGTTATGAGCAACACATGTGTTCAGATTAATTGTCAATTGTCAGATTATACTCTTGGGTGGACGTAATATTGATTCAAATGTTGGTTTCTCTATCTGGAGATGTCCAGACGGAGGAGTAACATAAGTGGAAAGCATGTCGTTCGTAGGTCCATTAGATACACTTTCGTTATTGATTTTCCCTAGAGATGTATGATATGTATTTGTTCTAGTCATAAAATCTACAGTCCCATTAAACATATAAACATGTGAACTTGAGGAAGCATCCCTAGTAAGCATCCCCACTAGGAGGTTGACCCATGTTTCCCCCTTGCGGAGGTGCAGGATTTTGTGCAACCATTGTTTGTTGTTGTGGTGCAAAAGGATTAGTCAAAATGGCGGGTTGGGAATTCCCTTTTAAAATTTTTGTGACTTCATCTCGGTGAGGACAATCCCTAGTGTAATGATCTTCTCCACACATTAAACATGGAAATTTCAACTTTTGTTGTGGTTGTTTATCAACAACAGGTGGTTATGTTTGTGTTTTCAGACTCTCCATTTGATTATAAGTTTTCTTAGATTTATTTTTATTCTTCTTCTTTCCTCCAGGTTGCGGGGATGAAACAGATTGGATTGCATTCGCCCGAGAGGTTTTAGTAGGAGAGGAAGGAGAGTTGGATGGAATGGAAGTCTGTGTCATAGCTGGGGTAGAAGATGAATGGATTGTTGGCCCAGTTGATTGTGTGGTAGACTGAATTTTTAAAGAACCAATGATTCCATTAGAATGAGAATCAAATGGTGGTTTTGATGGATTAGTTGACGTACAGGGAGAATTCGGGATTATATCATATAAGGTACCAGATTGGGAATAAACCAAGTCTAGATATAGATCACAACTGATAGCCCGCTATTCAGTGAAAACACCTCCCATCGCGACATCTCATGCAATAGGTGGTAAAAGGTATTTCGTGAACCATTTTGCCAATAATTGGTTTGGAATAACAAATTTAATTAACCATCTTCACTGCCTCCACTCATGAATATGATCAGAAATATGTGTGGAGGTGGATTTACAAAGGGAGGTAAAAAGATAAGTATCGATTTCATATCTAATAGGCAATTGAAAATGGGTTAAGAAGGCCATCACAAGCGAATTAAATTCATTTAAGAAACCTCGTGGTAACTCAATACACCACTTAGCTGTTGAGCCCGTAAGAGTTCTCTGGAAAAGATACAACCGAATAGAATCATCCATAAATGAGTTGGATGAACACCAAATATGGAATGTCATAACATGGTTATTGGGATCTTCTCAGTATTTTCCGTCAAACTTAGGAATATCTGATGGTAACTTGGTAGGACTTACTGGCCAAAAAGGAGAATGTAATATGGGATCATTTATCAATCTCGTTGAGTCTGGAAGGTCCAAAGTGGCTAGAAAAGGTAATTGTCGATTTCTTTGAGGATATTGGTAATACTGATGAGGCATCATAATACCAGTAGGACCATAAGTCAGTTGCAAAGGAAAGTTATATCATGATGGTCCTCCCATAGGTTTTTTGTTGAGGAATCTGGGCAGTAAAAGTGAGATTCATTGATTAAGGAATTTGGGCAAAAAGGGTTGGGTTCACTGGTTAATTAGGTATATTTCCTTGTGGAGGAAAACCTATTTGACTCAGCTGATCCCAGGTAGGGTTAACAACACCCGAAAATGGTTTCCCATAATAGAGTCTCAAGGGAGTAGGATTAGAGGGTCCCTCCTGAGTGGTTTTCCCCCATGTGGGACCTGTCGAAGCAGTTTTCTCCCAGGGCTATTGTTGGATTCCAACAAAAGGGCTTGAAAATTTCCCCCTGGCTGAAACTTGTGTCACAACAAGATTCTGTGTTCTAAGGGGAAGTGGTGTCCCAATGGTATTTTGTGGTATAAATGAACTTCTAGTTTGTAAAGGTATAGTGTGTGAAACTATCGTAGTGTTTCTTAATTGACTAGGAAGGAGAAAACTCGAGCTACTTGGCACTCAAATTGCAACAAGAGCATTATTACCTATATATGAACCTAACGGAGAAGCTATAGGCGACTATGTTGCAGTAGAAAGAGGATGGGTTGGGGTCATACCCATATTAAGATGAATGTTCTGGCCTAACGATGTTCTCCACAAAGTAGAAGGAGTAAGAGCGGGAGTCTGAGTAGGATCAACTAATCCAGATGTTCGAACAGGGGTAGTAAATCCTTCTGTAGGGTTAGGTGTTCTAGACCCTATGGATAAAACATCCTCATAAGGTATAAGTGGTAATTGGAAAGGATAATATTATAGTGCATAATCAAAATCTTCTAAAGAAGGTATTTGTAGAACAATTGGGCCAAAAGGACCAGTTAAAGGTTGGCTTGCAAGAACAAAACCCCATTCTATGAATTGTTTAGTTAAATGAGCAATTACACTCCCAATCTTAGAGATAACTTCTTCGTTTATTGTTCCTTCTTGGGAATGATCTTCCAATGAATGAGGAGGTAATGGTTTGTAACCTGCCGGAGGTAATACTTGCATCCTACGAGACCTATGAAGACCATCGTCGGCCATAGTTAAAAAAAAAAACAATTCTAGGGCCAACTACAAGTGACGAAAGAAAACACTTCTAAAAAAGCTAAAGGTAATCAACTAGTAAAACAATAGATGGTAGGATATTTTGAAGATGGGATATCAAGCCTTCAATGAAGAAATGAGAAGCACTTACCCCAACCTCCGCGCATCAACCCTTCTCGGTGCAATTGACCCTCACTTCACGGGATCACCCTCTAAGGGTATTGAAGGTGTGATATGACATCTGCCCAAGGTACCATGGAAATCCCCACATAGTCACCTTTGTAGACACCTAGGAAAGGTCACTAAGGGTACTAGCTCGCAGTCGGCCTCTCGGGGGTATATCGAGATTCATGACTGAACGTATGGGAAGGATATCTAAGTTCAAAATTATTCAAGAGAACTAAATACAAGTGGACCGGTAAAACTCCTTAGGACCCTGAATAGATTCGGGATTCACGAAGCACTGAGACCAAATGAAACTAGTGGTTTCTCAAGAAGAACCCCCATTATACGCTCTTTCTGCTACGATTGGTCAAGATTTGGAGGGGTAATCTCCATTACTCTTCCACATGTGACCTCATGTTTAGCCCCTTTGTCAGAGGGGGTTCTCGTCTATGCCTATATGACAACTTGTTTTGACCACTCTTTAGTACTCTACATTCTGTTTAAAAATCTTGGACAATTTGCTCACTTTCCCTAGTCCAAAGATTCTAATTCCTAGACTACTGTTGTTGCTCTGTAAATAAAATGTCTAGTTTATTTTAATTACGCGTGGTTGATTCTTTAGAGTTGTTTTTACTCAAGTGTAGATGGAGACGAAACTAATGATGTTTTGACCTAACTCCAAAAACCATGCAGTAGGAAGATGAAATGCACAATCTCTTTCAATGAATCCTACTTACAAGAGGGAGAAGGGGTTTCTTTTCTTCCAAATACCATTAAACACTCAATGTAATACTAAATTCATGCAAAAATCTTTGCAATTTTTTTTTCACTTAAATGAAGAATCCAAATGTTTGCCAAATTATCAAAATAGAATTCTTTAAAATTTCAAAACCAATGAATGCTAAGTTCTTTTAATTTTTTCACTGCAAATCTACTTCTAATTATTTAGAATGCATGAATTTCTTTGTTTGATGTTAACATGTAAATAATATTGAATGCAATTACTTTAATGCTTCTTTTGTTTCAACGAGCATGGAATAGTTCAAAGCTAAGATATAAGAGAACATGAAGAAAAAGAATACTAAAACAAAGATGCACTCACAAAGAAAGAAATCACTCTTAAAAAGTCTTAAAACCAAAGGATTTGAGACCAATTGATAGCACAACAGACTCTAAAAAATTCCAGATTTCAAAATATAAGCGAAGTGCAAGAATCAATTGTCAAAAAACTAATTCCAAATCGACAGAGAGGCTCCCAAAACTGACAAGTAGAATGTTAAAAAATTTTCAAGAAGAAAAGTACAGAAGTCAAATGCTTGTACAATCTGACAAGAAAAAAAGAGTTGAAAATCAAAACTGATTTCCAAGGATTTGACCAACCTTGACCAGCTTATAACCCTTTCAAAACTTGATCAGAGGTAATTCACAAGAAACAAGACAAGAAGAGTGATACTCACAATCAAAGTCTAAAGTAATCATAGAAGAATATGGGACAAAATCAGACCAAGAAACATAGGCAACAAGCCCATAAACCAACCCAGGAAAGGGTGACGCTCCTGGTACCAAGGGTACAGGGCGTCAAAGGTAGGGTGATGCTCCTAAAAATCCTACAGGAGGGTGTCTATGATTCTCTATAGGCCACTGAAGGGGAGTGTCACTGCTGAAAAAGAAGGAAAAACATGCTCAGACTCAGCCCAGATTCAACCAAAGTGTTCTTAGGACTTTGTAAGCTATTCAATGGAAGTGAAAAGCAAAGAAGATGTCAGAAACCAAACATTCAATCAAGAGACATATTGAGACAAAGGGATAAAAACCAAGGAAACACTCTTTCCCCACTATGGTTTCCAAAAACTATTGTGATAAATCTCACCCTGCGAATAGGTTGAGCTCCCCTTAGTTAGGTTTTCTTTAACTAAGACAGATAGAACAAATGGACACTAACATTCCTGGTTTCCATCTATTTATGCATGAAAAAAGAGAGGAGGAGGAAGAGAATGATGCACCTTTTTAGGCAGGTTGTCCTTGTTTCCATTTGTCTTTCTGGTGTTGGATCCAGTCCAGCTCTGAACGTAGTCTACCTACAAATAAATAGAAATATCTTTCTCTGCTACTGCTTGTAACAAGTTAGATAAAAGCTATCAAAACTAGTCCACAATCATTCATACATAAGCTTGAAACAAGATGGAAATAAGGAAATAGTCCAAGTTTATTAATATGAGAAACAATGGAACTTACAATCATGATGTGCTGCAAGCCTCCTCCAATGATCCTCCTATCCATCCCCTTACTGTATGTTGACAAATGAAACACAATTTTTTAATGCTTGAGACCTTAATTATTTCTAATCCCTTTCACCCTTGAGAGACCTTTTTTTATATATAGGATTTGGGAGGTTTAACCAACTTAGAATATCAATGGAAGGTTGAGATATTTCCTCCATAAGTTATGATTGATTACCCAAAAAGGAGAGACTCAAGTCTATGAATCATCCCTCGATTATAACCACCAAAAGTATCTCATAGTCAACCCATAGAATAAGGTGGGATTGGTTAAAACCAACCTAACAGGTCTGATGCTCCTAATGACACTGGCAGGAGGCATCGATGATGATCCGTGTTTTTCTAGCAAGGGGAGTCACCCTAAGAGTGACACTCCTTGAGCCATAGCAGGGGGGATTTAGTGCTCCAACTAAGGAAAATAACAAGGGGAAAGATAATTTGTTCAACCTTTAGAAAGTGGATTTGCTTCTCTTTGATAACTAGGGAACATGACAAAATGTTGTTCATAGTGTCAAGGATGTGGAATCAAGGTGCAACACTTATATGTGGCAAATTTACGTATAACAAAAGTTGATTTGGGAATTTCATTACAATCAGGTGACGAGACACTTTGGTGTGGAAAAATTAGTGGCAATATTGCAAAATCATTTTTATTGGCCGAAGCTCTAACAAGATGTCCTCAAGTAAATCATATCTTGAACTACCTATGCCATTGCCAAGCCTTCTATCAATAAAAGAGGGATATACACCCCTATGCATACTCCATATAGGCTTTGGGAGTCCATATCCATGGATTTCATGTCTCGTCTGCCTATAACCAAGCACGGGAATGACCGTGTCTTCATATTCATTAACCGATTCTCTAAGATGGAAATTTTGGCACCCTACAAGAAGATCATCATAGTCGAGTCCACCACTAAGCTCTTCTTCGAACATGTTTGGGTTCATTTTGGGCTCCCACGGACCATTATTTCAGATCGAGATAGTAGGTTCCTGAGTAATTTTTGGTCCAACCTATGGTCGATGATGGACACCAAGCTGACCAAATCGATTTCCTTCCACCCACAGACTGATGGACAAACAAAGGTAGTCAACATAATGATTATCCATATCTTGGGATGTACAATTTCAAACATTCACACACATGGGATGAAATCATTCCTTATGTTCAACATAGCTACAATAAATCCCTCCACAACTCTATTGGCCACAACCCTTTTCAGGTGTACATGGGGTTCCAACCATTAGCCCCCATTGACGTAGCTATAACCATTGCAGATGCACAGGAAGAGTCCTCCCATGCACAGAAAGACGATGATCGAGCAACCAATTTTTTTGAGAAAATCCAGGGCATCCAACAACAAATTCATAATATTTTGCAGAAATCCAATGCCAAGTATAAGCATTGCCATGATCAACATCTAGTACCACACACATTTCCGGTGGGAGATAAGATATGGTTGCATTTGCAGAAAGAGCGCCTCGTGAGGACCCCATCGAAATTTTCCCCAACTGTAATATGGGCCTTATATCATCACCAATGCTATGGATGAGAATGATTTTGAATTAAGTATTCCCCCTTTCCTTGGATTGCACCTGTATTTAATGTGGAGTTGCTTCGACCATATTTCCACCTCTCCAGGACACTTCAGACATGGTCGAGCACTTGTCCCCTACAAAACTCAATCCTGAATACATTTAAAATGTGACATTTGATTAAATCATGGACACCAAGACAAAATGCACCTGCCATTAGAAAATACAACTCACTCGGGTCATCAAATCAAGGCATCTTCTTCACCAAGGCAAGTGGCTCACCAGGAGTCAGATTCAACATAAGTTCCCGCATCTGATGGAGGAACTTAACACGATGGGGATCATTGCTTCATAAAGGGGGAGGACCAATCGATCTAGGTTGATATTGGTGGAGACCCACTTGTTCCACTGATTCATAATGATTCCACATATTTGCATTTTTTCTACGATTTTTTGGGTCCCAAACTTTCAGGGCCATTTTGAGGCCTTAAACAACGTTTTTTTGGCTTGACAGATACCACGCTGAATGGAATATGTACTCCTCAGTTATGCCTTTTTGATGGGGTACCAAGCACCAAAAACATAGATTATATGAAAAATTTATGCCCCTGGGAAGTTGATGTATCAATTAACCACATCCAGGCCCACAAACCCTTTGGTGTTTCATCTTCCGGGGTTAGGGTTTTGGGTGTTTTGGGTTTTCTCATTGATGCTTTATGTTAAAAATCGTTTTCGAACTCTTTGTAATTAGATTCTTGTGAATGAACATAGACGACACATATATATCTTCAAAGATAAACTACCACCATTATATCTAGCTTATGTGATTTTCATTTTATAGTCTTTGGTAATCCAGACAGTCATTAACAAAATCTAAGTTTTATTGTATTACTTTGTTCCTTGCAATATCTCAATGTATTTCCTTGTTATATCTCTGCCTTCTTGTCGTTCTCAATATAATATGGATCAAGTTTTATCATAATATATTAGGAACATGTTAAGGCCCTCAATGGACCTTAGGCCCAAGGCCCTAGGGACCCCCCCTACCACTCACACAAAACTAAATAAATTCCAAGATTCACCAATGGAATCTTATTATTTTTTTTAACTTAAGTTTTTGAGGTGATCAATGCTCTTGGATGATTTCAAGTTCTTTGATTGGTTTTCCTCATTGACTCTATTATATGAAATTTACATGAATGTCTAGGTTCCTTGTTGAAGATTAACTAATGGTAATTACGATGGTTTTAATGCTTCACTTGAATGAATTTAACACACCATGTTTGTGTTGGTAATGAATGGTCTCTCTTATTGTCTTGATTTGTGTGAGTAGTTCATTATGGGTGTTTCTTTCTCTTTGGTCTCACTACTTTGTTGAGTTCCTTTTATTAAGGATTGGCATGAATCCTTGGTGTTCTAGCTTTGGATATTTAGTAGGTTGTGTGAAGTTTTAATTCGTCCAATTTTATTTAGTTGATACATTGAGGTTGTGCATGTCTCCCAAGGTAATTGGTTTCCATCGAGATATTGGATGAGTAAAAGCATGTTCACTTGTTTGATCTTGACTATTTCATGAAGTTGCTTCTATTCTTTAAATGGTTAGTGGTTGCTTCCCCTCTTGTCTTTAGTCATTGATTATTGGCAATTGAATGGTGAGGAGTTATGGAAGAGTATTGCAGATGTTGATGTCCTTTCTTAGTATGGCTTTAGGTGCATGCATGTTTTCTATCTGTACTCATTATCAAAGAGAATATAGGTAATTAATGACTACATTTAGGGAATAACACCTGTATTTTTAACATCTATGGCCTTTATGAGGACAAACAGGTTTTCTATATATTTTTTCAATTTGGGATTTCTCAAAGAGGAAAATATTATTATTGGAGCGGATCTCAATCTTACTATTACACTAGTAGAGGTTTGGGGAACCAATGCTAAAGMAAGCACAATGGTATAATATTTCATTCAAAATTTTGAATAGGTAGKCCTRTATGATGTAGCACCACTTAAAMTAGTACCTAMAAGGAGGAATTATAGAGTAGGGATTGATAGTGTCTCTAAGAGACTAGATATGCTTTTGGGGCCACAAAGGGATATGATGGAAGCTCATAGGACAAGAACATGGGTGGGAATGGGTGGATCATATAATCATCTTCTTGTCTTATTGAAAATTGAAAGAGATGAGAATACGCCTCTGGGACCTTTCAAATTCAATCCAAAATCATTGAAAGATGAGGAGCTCACCATGTTGGTTAGACAAAAATGGAAGTTTGATCGTACTAATGGAAATGTAGCTATGATTAAATTTGTAAGATATCATTTTAAATATTATCTACATGGATTAAGTCATTAATATATGACCCATATCCCATGAGTTTTAGTCACAATTGACCAGTTTCTCATGGTTTTGAATATTCCACTTACAACTCATTGCCATCGACTCATGCTCACATGGGTGCAGAAGTGGGTTTGAGACTAGCAAAATGAATCAGATATCATCAAAGATCACCTTTGGGGCTTGCACCCGACTTGCTCCCACTCTTGTCTTTAGTCATTGATTAGGTGATTGAGTGGTGAGGAGTTATGGAAGAGTATTGCAAATGTTTATTGTCCTTGCATAATATTGTTGTAGGTGTATGTTTGTTTGCTATCTATACTCATCCTCAAAGAGCATATAGGTAAGAAATGAATACAATTTTGGAAGACATTATTTATCATTAACATGTATGACCCTTATGAGGACAAAAGGGTTTTCTTTCTCCTTTTAAATTTGGGAATTATCAAAGAGGGAAATATTATTATTAGGGTGGATCTAAATATTACTACTAAACTAGTAAAGGTTTGGGGAGCCAGTGCTAGAGAAAACCTAGTGGAAAAATATTTCATTCACAACTTTGAAGAGGCAAGCCTATGTGATGTAGCACCTCTTA
>JASDQU011441685.1:7321-22699 GCA_032191745.1 Picea mariana
ACACTTCACAGCAAGAAGAATTGTATAATTAGAGCTTTGCTGAGATATCAGAACAATGACATAGATTACTTCACCATGATGAAGTAATATAGCCGTTGGAACTGATATACCCGTTCGACCGCCGCTCCGAATGGATCAAAAAGAAGTTATGGGTTACCACTAGACCGTTGGATAGCACCAGAATGGATAGAAAAAAGTTAATGAAGTCTTCATATCAGTTCTAAGCAGTTTGTTGCAGAGTTACTTACTTATTCCATTGCGCCATGCCCGAAAGACACTTTTTCCAATTGAGAACTTGAAATTACAAAATAACCGCGTTATGAAACAATGATTACTCCTATTTTATTCTCTATATGATTACGGTACTGATATTCCATTGACAACCCGAGACAGTGATCCCAAGCTTACATGTCCGATGAGCTTAGTGAAACAGAAGAATTGGTGAGAGAAGTACTTGCTATCTTAAGGACAGAAAGAGTCATGTCATAGAGAGGAATGTCCACCAGAGTCCAAGCCTCGTCATTGAGAGGTGTGGTAGCCTCCCCATCGACTACTCGAGCTGGAACATCTCGTGTCGGTGTAGATTTGAGAACTAAGCATAGAGACAATGCAGCCAACGCGAAGTTAGTACCAACCATCCTACTAGCTTACATTCCCTCTCTAAGTGGTGAGATTAATAGGGACAGTGTCCCTAGAGACTTTGAATACACCCTAGTCCTTGCATATCTACCGAAAGGAGTTCGCACCTACCACGTAGATCAAGACAAGGTTACAGCGTTGAATTTTTGTGACTTCAACCTAAGAGACCGTAAATCCTACAACATGCTCACACCATCTAAGTACTTAATGAGGACTAAGGGATAGAACTTGAAGATCATCCCTCAACAATGGATGATGAACCTCACATAGTCTACTCTGCTCAATGTTATGAAGATACCACACTTCGGTCGACATCAGGAGGTGACTGCTTGTGTGAAATTGTTGCTAGCAAGTTACCATGGAGGATACCTGTGGTTAAACCGTCGATCCGACGCTGATCAATAGGATTACTGGGCTTAGCATTCAGGGCCCTGATCCCCATGAGTACTACCCTGGAAAGACCGTGGACTGTGCTCTGTCGAGAGTGGTAGCCTCTATCGAGAGTGGCACAATGCGCTTCACATGTCAGATGATAACAGGGAATCTAGTACATAAGAATATACCTACACAAGTATCCAGCTTTGTAGTTTACCTTGTAGGGAAGTGCGCGGAGGGACTACAAATGAATTGGTCAAAATATTTGGCCAATCAGCTAGAAATTGACTGTAGAGAAGCCCAGGACCAAGGGAATGAATTCCACTTTAGCTGGCTACTAATATTGATCGCCTTTGTTGCATGGGATCTACCGGAAGGCGCAACCCTCCCAGACCCTGACCCATTTGAACCATTACCTGCGAAGTTCAATACCTTATGGTACTAGATGGACATGAGAAAGCAGTGGAAATCAAATGCCATTTTTCACAGATACTATAACCAAATGAAAGCGACCATAGGGGGTGAACCTCACATAACCCCGAACGCTTTACAAAGGTTCCGACCTTTGATAAAGTTCAGCGTGGACTGCCACTCTATATACCTAACTCCACGTGCTGATGAACACCAGGAACAACTTCAGTCCTATTATAAGCTGGCCGAAGAAGACCTAGAAGAAATCACCCAGGAATGGTCGACGGACCTCCTTGTTCCAGTAGATCCAACAGACATTTCAGACATTGACAACCCAGAAGCTGCGCAAGACACACCTGGGCCGAGTAAAATGAAGAAGACAAAGGAAACAAAGAAGCCTGAAGAGGTTAAGGATGTAGATATCTACTCTGTAAAGACAACTTCCATCACACCCGATCAAGAAGGTAACAACGAAGACCTAGAGGAAGTCAAACAACAACCAGCAGATGAAGTCGAAGTTCCAAAGAAGAGAAAAGGGTCACCTTTGAAGTCTTCCTCTAAGAAGAAAGAAAAAGTGACCATGACCAAGATGAATACCACACTCAACCCCGATGACTTCAGCTTTCTCCTCGCAACCTTGAATGAATCCATAGAAGAAATTATAGAAAAGAAGGAGGCCAAGAAACATACGATGTATGACAGAATTGAAACTGAGCTCCAAGGAGTGCAGCGAGCACTTTAGTCTAACCACGCAGTCTTCACTGCGCTCGTGCCAGAAGGAGCAACAAAAGCAAGAGATGAATCAGTTCAACTCCGCAAAATTGTCGACATAGTTAAAGTACGCCTTTGAAGAGTAGAATAAGTAACAACACATGCCACCTAGGCCCTAAAGCAAGAACAAGAGGAAATCATAGAGCAGTGCCGAGCTGCACAACAAGAGAAGGAGGACATCCAAGAGAAATTTGATAGAGACAGAGAAAACATCCAAAAGGAGAAGGAGCAGCTTCTCGCGAAGTAGATCGAGATCGAAGAAGCTGTCAACAGAGCATTTTTCTCTACGACCAGATTAGAACAAAAGGACAAAGAACCCTTAGACCGTCAAGTGATGAAGCTTGCTAAAGTTATTCAACAACTGCAGCAAAGAGTCATGGACTTAGAGCTTCAGATCATCCCAAGTACCTCGCAAGAAGAGCACGACCAGTGAGAAATAACCGCTCGGGCTATAGTAGAAAGGATTAAAGAACTCACTGAAGAATGCAAACAACTAAGTACCAGAAGTGCGTAGATACATGAGAACCTAACCGAGAACTCGGAATTGCATAAACTAGAGTCACAACTCTAGGAGGTGAAGAAGCATGCAGATAGACTTTAGATGCAGTTGAAGGCCCTATCAACTATGGAAAAAATGAAGCAATCCCATGAGAAATGCGTCACACAACAGTAGATCCACATGATCCAAAGAAAGGTCATGGAAGTGACACAACAACTTCAACCTTTGTAGGATAAGGCATGTCAACTATTTTTAGAGATTGAGAACCAAGGGACAAAGCTACAACAGGTCATGATTATAGTAGAGTAGCACCTAGATGGACCAGTCAATAATGCACTCATCCAAGAGTTCACTGAGCAGGAGGAAATCACAAAGAAACAAGTCGAAGTAGCTTGAGCTAAGCTCGAGGCGTTTGAAGCGGAATTGGTCAGACCTGAGTGACTCGGGACGAGTCACAGGTGAGTGTTGGGGGCCTATTGGCCCTTGACCAAGTTTTGAGGAATACTTGGTCATATTTGACCATTTTTGGTACTCCGAAATCCATTCAAAGAAGGAGCACATGGCAAAGAGGAGATCACGAGATCCCTGCCCCTTTTTAGGGATTTTTGGGATTTTTTGGCTTTTTGGGAATATTGTATTGGGAAAGGGATATCAGACCTTATTTAGACCTTTTGTATGTATAAATAGAAGGGTAGGAGATAATGATGTAGTACATCTATGTGATGTATGAATGAAAGCTTAGTACTAGTATTTGTATTTGTGTGATCAGATGTATCTTAGAGTGCTCTGTGCATGAGATCAGAGAGCTAAGTACAGGTTGTTATAGTCTGTTGCTGAAGAGCAAGGAAGAAGGATCTAGCGAGCTGCGCAGATCTTTTGTCCTATGCAAAGTAAGGGTCATTAAAGCTCTGTATTGTAACTGTAACTGCTTAATCAAGATAATATAAAGAAGACTTTGTGGACATAGCCCCAGGGTGGGGGTGATCCACGGTAACTGTGTGTATAGTGTTTTATGCTTTTCTCTTATGTATGTATCTCTTTCTTGGCTAAGTACTTGATGTGATTAAGTAGATATAGTTATGCTCTGTATTGATGATATGTGAATAAACGTTATATCTGATATATAAGATGCTTAGTGCTTGATCTGTTGAATCTAACCTATGTTTATGTGGCTAAGCACTGAATAATATTTAGTATAAGTATTCATTGCGATGCTCTGTGCTTCTGTGGAGTGTATTAATGAATGTATGTTAAGGAATAACTGATGCTAAGTGCGCTGTAAGAAATATAATCACAGATCAGTGTCCCAGCTAAGGTTGCAGACATCTGAGTTCTGCAACTACCCCTGCCACTACCTTAGGTGAGACTTCATCTGCTTCGCAGGTGTTGTCGAAAGGGTCAGTAATTAGGGATTTGTTGGTGCGCTCTTGAGTGTTGAACCCTGGGTCTGCCCCTATGCCAACAAGTGGGTTCCTTTTGAGATGAAAATTTACAACTTGTAAATTGGTGCATGGAGAAGAAAACAAATAATATGTTATGTGGCCATTTTTTCCCACATTGGGTTTCCACATTAAAAGCCTTGTGTATTGTGTTCATTGTGTTGTTTTGATTTCTTCTTGTATTTTCCATTTAGTGTGCACTTATAAATAAATTAGATGGCTATGTTGATTTCTGCTTGTATCTATCATTAACTACGCAATTCTAAATAACTTAAATGGTTGAAAGGAAAGAAAAATACAAAGGTTTAATGAAATATTGTCCACCCCCCCTCTCAGTATTGTTGTGCGTATAAATAGTTTCAACAACAATGTATATACATCAAAATTAAAATGGATGTCGACAAGTTGAGAATCAAATATTTTTCATATAAATCATTAATATTTACCTCATGTATTTTCCAAAATCATATATCACTTGTTTTACATTGTTTTCAAATTTGTCAGGGAGAGATAGAGGTAGAACATACTGTAACAAAAAAGGGATCATTAATATTTTTGAAAAGAAAAAAAATTTGATGATACTAAATGGTCGTGTATTTACGATAATAAAAAACTACCAAAATAATTACCTTAATGAAGGTATGCCAGTCATACGTTTTCACCCCACCAAATTCACCTTTCTTCGTTAAGATACTCTTTATGTTTGAAGCGAATCTCGTGGGAAATTTTCCGAATGAACTCTTTTACAAAACTTCTTTCCTTCTCTATAAATAACCACAGAAGACTATTTTGGTTTCCATTTTTATTTGAATAAATCACATTTTGCAGTGCATGATTGACTTTCTGGATGTTAGTACAAATTTTGACAATTTTTTCTTTGTCACGCCTTCCATCTAAGATTCTCCATAATGTTTGTGTTACATTCTTCCTGATATGCATTGTATCAAACAACTGAGATATTTGTAGGTGCTCATAGTAGGTGAACCTATTGAATTGTATAGGGTAACTTTTCATTCCTCGTTGAAGCCCATTAATGCCTTGACGAAATTTATGAAAAATAAATGTGATTACAACAATAATTGTTAGATACAATAAACATAATTGAAAATAAATTAAAATTGAAAAACAATGGTATATATGACACAAAGACTAAATGATTACCTTGACGATTTCTATTAAACTCCAACTTCCATAGGTGAGGTTTCATTCTTTGTGGTTTTATTCCAGTCTCTTCTTTCAAATTGAAAAGATGTTTTTATGCAGTTTGATACATATGGTTGTTAGATAGGAATCTTTTTTACTCATCAAACAACACCTTTCCTAGACTTCTTGAACGTCATGATTCCATCCTAGGACCACAAACTTGTTGAAATTTAACAAGGGATGTCCTCATTCATGTTTTTGTGTTGTCACATGGGGGGGGGACATAAAGTCATGTTTCCTAGACATGTTTTAATTGTAAAGTGACTTTTTAAATAAAGTTCTTATATAAAGTGAATGTAATTTATAACCTAAAGTGATTTTAAGTTGTGGGACCCAGAATTATTTAATGTGCATTTATTACTTATATTTTAATTAATGAGGAGCATTAAATGTGATCCCTCATATTAGAATTGTGATAGCCATTAGATTGAGTTGGTTATGTAAGTTAGGTTTTCTTGGGAAAAGAGAGAGTACATATACATGTTTTGGAAATAAGGAAAAATACACAGAGAAGAAAAGGAGAGAGAGATCATATTTCTAAAGCAAAG
This sequence comes from Picea mariana, assembly GCA_032191745.1. Taxonomy (NCBI): domain Eukaryota; kingdom Viridiplantae; phylum Streptophyta; class Pinopsida; order Pinales; family Pinaceae; genus Picea; species Picea mariana. The sequence goes on from JASDQU011441685.1 coordinate 13,207, forward strand.
TTTCCAAAGTAAATTAGAGTGCATAGTTCCCAAGACAGCGACATCATAATGGTTCATACAACAAGAGGGATAGTAGTCCGTACAGAGAAAGGACAATTCATACAATAAGAGGGAGGCACAATTTTCAAGGCATAAATATGTATAGGTCGTACTGTAACTGTTGGAACAATTCCTGAGGCATATTACTGTGTACTTATTGTTGTTGTTTGACATATGAATAGTGACATGATTTCCCTGGAAGAAATCAGGTTGCAAATTGTGGTACGTGTGGGAAGTTTAGAATCTTGTTTTATGGATGAGATAAGTGATTTGGATTTATGATTTTGTTGAGTTGGAATCATTAAATTTTTAGGTTTTAAATAAATTTTATATTTTCTCTTGAATAATAGAAATAATCTCTTTAGGGTTTTTCCCCACAGTGGGGCTTTTTCCTTGGTCATTGGACCAAAATCACTTGTTGCATTATCAAAGTATGGTTCAATGATTTGCTTGACTTAAGTATTTTAGCTTTCAATTTCTTTCTATTTTAAAGGAATTTATTAAATACTAAAATCTCAGGTTAGTCAAGTGTTTGACATAATGTGTGAATGAGATATTTCTGATTTTGTCATTAAAAATCATCATGGTATTGGAGAAAGGGATCTGTAAGAAGTGCATTGTATAGAATTTTATTTCAGAGTTGGAAAAATAAAAAGGGGAATATTTGTTTGAATATGGTTTCTTCCATTCGACTTGAGGACCGGTTAGATGGCTATTTGCAATGGAAGGTTAGAATGACAACTATTTTTAAAGAAAACAAACCGTGGGCTCTTGTCACTACTGTGGTAGTTCCTCCCTCCAACGATCCTATTTCCTTGTTTATACATGAATTCAAAGAGGAAAAATCCCAGAGACTCATTTTGGATGGAATAAAGGATCCACTCATCCCACACCTGGCTGAAAAGAAGACAACCAAAGAAATGTGGGAGGCACTAAAAAATATTTATGAGGCTAAGAATGAAAACCATAAGTTGGCACTGAAAGATAAACTTCATTCAGTCAATATTACCAAGGGTGAGAGTGTGGTTCCATATCTTACTCGGTTGGCACAATTTAAGGATGAACTGACAGTTGTGGGGAAATTCATCTAAGATTCAGAGCTTGTGAGGATAGCCTGGAAAGGTTTTACCAAGGATTGGGAAGTATTTGTGAAATGCATTGTGGGACGTGAAAAAATTCCAAATTGGAGGAGACTTTGGGATAAATTCACTCAGGAGGAGATCTGGATGAATGGAGAGAAGGGAGGAGAGGGATTTGTTGAGGAGAACATTTCTCTTTTGTTAGAGGGAAAGGGAAAAAGTAAGAAGGGTCCTAGGATTGACATCAACAAAGTTCGTTGCTTTGCATGCAATGAATATGGCCACTATGCAACACAGTGTCCCAATAGGAAGGGGGCAAAGGAAAAGGAGAAGGAGAAATAGGTACCAGCCTCTACATAGATAAATGAATTTAGTGAGAAGTTTGAGAAAGAGTTTTATCTTGTCTCCATTTTTTATAGTGGCAACAACAACAAATTTGAATTTCACGGGACTTGGATGGTGGAAAGTGGGGCCACCAGCCATATGACAGGAATTTTGGACTCATTTATGTTCATATTTGAGATTGGTCATGATCATGTCATCAATGGGACTCACCATATTAGAGGAGTCGACAGTTTCATGTTTCTGTTGGACTTTAGAGAGACCCTGGAAGTAGAAGGGGTATTCCTTGTACCAGGGTTAAGAGTTAATATCCTCTCAGTATTAGCTTTGGAGGATGTTGGATATGTAATAACTTTTGAATGTGGTTATGTTTATATTCATGAAGCAGATGAAGTTCCCATCAAGATAGTTCTTATCGGAGAATAGAGAGGAAGAGTATACACAGTTCTTGTCCAGCCTATGGATTATCAGTCAGGTTGGATATCTAACTCAGAGGGGGAGAAAGAAGCTCAAAGGACTGAAGGTGCACCCAAATGTCAGTCTTCAGTTCAGGGATCTAGTACTAGCAGAAGGATAAAATGGTATGAGTTAAGCCATTCATAAAATTCTCAAAGACGAGATAGGATTTATCGAAGCATTAGTAGAAGGTACAGTTGCACCAGATCAGTTCAGAGGCAACATTAAGGTTTAGAGGGGGAAACCATTGCAGATAGCTTGGAGTCTAAGAATGTTCCTGGAAGTGGAAATGTCAGGAGGACCTCCCTCGTTAAGAGGGAGTGTTGAAATTTAACAAGGGATGTCCTCATTCATGTTTTTGTGTTTTGTCATGGGGGAACATAAAGTCATGTTTCCTAGACACGTTTTAATCGTAAAGTGACTTTTTAACTAAAGTGCTTTTATAAAGTGAATTTACTTTATAACTTAAAGTGATTTTAAGTTGTGGGACCCAAAAGTATTTAATGTGAATTTATTACTTATTTTGTAATTAATGAGGAGCATTAAATGTGAGGTCTTAGATTAGACTTATGATATCCATTAGATTGAGTTGGTTATGTAAGTTAGGGTTTCTTGGGAAAAGAGAGAGTACATATACATGTTTGGGAAATAAGGAAAAATACAAAGAGAAGAAAAGGGGAGAGAGATGATATTTCTAGAGCAACGTTTCCAAAGTAAATTAGAGTGCATAGTTTTGAATACAGTGACATCATAACAATTCATACAACAAGAGAGATAATAGTTCGTATGGAGAAAGGACATTCTGTACAGCAAGAGGGAGGCACATTTTTCAATAAATAAATCCATACAAGTCGTACTGTACCTGCTGGCATGATTTCCAAGGCAGATTACTGTGTATTTATTGTTGTTGTTTTCCATCTAAACAATGACACGATTTCCCAGGCAGAAATCAGGCTACAGATTGTGACACGTGTGGGTAGTTTAGAAGCTTGTTTCATGGATGAGATAAGTGATTTTCGTTTCTGATTTTGTTGAGTTGGAATCATTAAATTTTTGGGTTGTAAAGAAATTTCATATTTTCTCTTGAATAATAGAAATAATATCTCTAGGGATTTTCCCCACATTAGGTTTTTTCCCCTAGTCATTGGACCAAACTCACTTGTCTACTTGTTGCATTATCAGAGTATGGTTCAGTGATTTTCCTGACTTAAGTATTTTATCTTTCAATTAATTTCTATTTTAAAGGCATTTATTAAAGACTAAAATCTCAGTTTAGTGAAGTGTTTGACAGAATGTGTGAATGAGATATTTCTGATTTTGTCATTAAAAATATTCAAAACTAGAAATGCAAATTTACCATTTGTTTGAAGACCTGCAAGATATGTATTAATGTCAGTATTATTTATATAACAAGGAATTGATATTTAATAAGCATGCATCATATTTTCATAAAATTATATACTATATTTAAAGTGCAGTAGTATGCTACATACCAAAAAAATATGTTATCCCTAGGGAATTATGAATTGTCCATGTAAGTATTCCATGGAAATTGAAACTGTTTTTTTCCTATTGGTCTAGAAATGTCATACATAGTGATGCCAACCCATAAATTTAGTAGCTCATCGACAAGAGGCTCAATATATACATTCATATCTTTCACTTTTTACTTACCTAATTAGGTGAAAGTACACATAATTACTACCGTGTATATATAAGTAATTATGCAACAAATAAGACAAACTGAATGCAATGTTTTAACCAATTTTGTAAACAAATACCTGGAAACATCATTGCCAACATTGAGCACTCCCTCTTTATTGACATTTAATGAGGAGGGTTATTGCTTATAACAAAAACATGCCACACTAAGTAAATAGACCCGAGCTGACCAAATGGATTGACATTGTGAGATGCCAATGAAAGCCTAACATTATGAGGTTCTTCTTTAAAAATAGACTATATTTATTTGATGTTCCTAAATGTAGAACCATCTGTATGCATTCTAAGAAAATCATATTTACTTATGTGTCATGCATCGTAATCCATAAACTTTGCAATTCTTTGGCACCTGAAAAATCACTGCAAACATAGAATTATTAGAATATGATGAAGAACCTTGTGAGACACCTTTTTTGTTACTTGATCGGGTTGATATCTACTGATTTGACATTACGGGCATTTTGTTTCTGATGCATATTTCCCATAATATATAATATGATCATTCATACATGCATCAATAACATGATACTCCATTCTAATATCTTTCATAATGACACACAACTCTCGGTATATACGAGGTAAATTATTTGACGATGGTAAGAAAATTCACCTAACGATATACAACATAAAAAATAACTAGTTAATGTAAATATTAGTAATCATAAATGTTGCATCCTTAGTTTACACATTAATTGACACTAAAAATAGAGAAAAATAAAGTCAACCTTTATGTATAATATGTGATGAATTATTTTACGTGCTTTAGGATCTATGTGAGACAAGTGTTTGATAAACCATTCAATACCTTCAAGTTCACCAACAATGCTATATAAAAGATAATATTTGTTCTTGAGCCTTCATAAAGGGGTTGTTTGTGCCTTCTCAAGTAGAGGTACATCATGAATATCATCAAATGTTTCCTCATTGATAGGAGCAAAGATCTCCTGGATCAATCTATTTTTCCCATTATCCAGCTCAACAATATTCTTGGTGTCAACTTCTTCCATAGGATTGAATTGATCTTCAATATCCATACTAGCTTCCACATATTGTGCAATAGTACTTCTACTACTACTAGGAAGATATTTATTCGACGACAGACACCTAGGAAGATTTATCTTTATAATTACAAACAATCAATAACATTAATGCATATAAAAACATTAAAATGAAATAAAATTTTATAAATACAATCAATAGAAAGACATATATAATGATTAACTTACCATGGAATGATATGTATGCTCCCCTTCACAATTTCCATACCTCCAACAATGGATTTTAATTATTTTCCTTACAAGTCTTCTTCTATTCAAGCCCCTACATTGATTGCAAGGGAAATAAAATTTCCCATCATCTTATGCCTCCAATGCCACCTTTAACCTAGCAAGTGTCCTTTCACTCTCTTCAGGTGTTGGTATTGGTATTTCCTATATTTACAACAAAATCCACTGAAGAAATATAAGTACATTATATGAATATATTCTCATAGTAGAAATGTCATCGAATATTGACCCCATATGTACTAGATAATTAAGCCATTTTCATCATATATTTATTAAAGGTTTATAACAATAGTCAACAATTAATCAAGAAATCAAACCATACATTTTTACCACATAAGTTCCAAAGCTTCACTATAAGCAAGTAATAAAATAAAACACTAAAAGAGAACTAGACCAAGACAAATTGTATAGTAATTTAATGGAATTGAGTAGACATGTTCATACCTATTTCCTAGGAAACAATTTGTGTCCCCAAATAAAAGAGGGTCTAAGGGTTGGGGATACAATGTGGGTATTTAAAAAAGAGACAGAGTAATATTAAAAAATTGTAACCTTCAAAGTACAAAATTCGAGCTATGTAGATTGAGAATTGGATTTGAGGCAAGTAGCACATAGAAAAAAGACTAATAATACATGCAACGAACAATGAGCATAAAAATCTTTTATAATCGTTGCACCTAGAACAAAATAGTCAAAATCAATCACTGTCATCAATCTTCTGATGAACGTTGACTATGTCAAAGTTGACCAAGTCAGTGATTGTTAAACTGTTTTCAAATGTGTAGTTGGCATTATCTAGGTTCATAGATAGATAGATGAACTATCATCACAAGATCAAAAGATATAGAAGTTCATTGCAAGTACAACATTCATCGGGGTGCTCAGAAAAAAAAATGATTAAATTTTAATATTATGTCGTAATTTACAATGATATGATTAATTTTGTCCTTATCGTCGAAATGTTTTGTCAAATTTTGACCCCATATGTAGTAGTGTGAAATATTTCCACCAACTTAGGATCTATATAACTATGACTATCTCCTGAATCAATTAAAACAATTATAGGCTGATCATTTATATTACCATCCACTTCAATCATGTGAGACTGAAATTCATCTTTCTTATTGTTTGGGGATGCATAGATCCTTGGGATGATTCTGCCCATGTCCTCAACTGTATCGGCCTATTGTACATTGTGAATAGACTTCACTTTTTCACCTCTATGAGGGAAATATCTGTACATGTTATCTCTCTCACAACCCCAACATTTAATAGGCTACTTCCTTTTCCTTTTTCCCAATGTTTCTGACATTCTGAGTTAATTTTGAGTTGATTTCCCATGAGAATTATTCTTGAAGAATGGTGGCTTATACCATTTCTTCCTTTGCTCCATCTTATATTTCTTTATGTCTTCCTAAGCCTTTTGAAAATTTGGTCTTCCTCTATGTTGATCATAGAGGCACTTGGCTCTTATTTTTTCTTCATCCAATGTCTTGGGATCATCATACTATATCTTGTCATTGAATATTAAAGGTATACCACTTAGAAAGCTTTGAATATTTACCGACTCATCTTTGATGAAGTCAACATATCTCAATAGCTCCAAAAATATCCTTTCGTACTCATCCATGGTCATAATCCCAAGATTGAGTTCAAATAACTCCTTCAGCTTCCTATCATAATAACGTTTGGACAAGTATTTCTTTTGAAAATAATTTTTGAACTACCTCAAAGTGATGTTATTCTCCTCAATGTGTTGTACTTTCACCAGTTGGTCCCACCACATTGATGTTTTTCCCTTCAATTGGTAAATTTCAATTCTTTCTTCTTCCTGTGAGGAGTAATTGTGTAACTGAAAATAATTCATTATCCCCAACAACCAAGCCTTTGCATCCTCATATTTCTTGTGCTCACCATTAAAGGTAGAAGGTTTTATCTTCTTGAATTCACCTTGCAATTCATCCACTCGATATATTCTTCTATGCTTTCTGGCATGATATAAAATTGGAATATTGTGTTCTCTTCTAATTGAGTGCCTTGGTGAGTGATGATGATGTATACTAGCACTTCTATACTATCCTATTTTGGTATGAGATATGTGACTCCTTAATTTTCTTGATTCTATCTCCTTATCCAACTTATTCTCTATTATGTCCAAGATTTACAACAGCTTGATGTTGATGCCATCTTGTTGCTCCTTAGCTTTCATAATCCTATCATTATGATCTTTATAACTCAACACATCTCTTTGCAGACTCTTTATAGTCTCCACCAAATTCATGCTTTCCTCTTTTCCTTCTCCATGCCCATTTGATTATGTCCCTGCATTACCCATGATGTCTTTTGGTACTTTTTGGTACCTTTTTTACAGTCTTTTGGGTCCCAAAATTTTGAGGTTGTTTTGGGGCCCTAAATGACATTTTTGAGCTCAATAGTGCCTAACTTGTAGCTGAAGGCAAATGCTAGGATAAATGGAATATGTACTCCTCATCTATACCTTTCCAATGGTGTATCGCGCCAAATGGATATCATATGCAAAATTTATGCCCTCGAGAAGTTGACATATCAAGTACCCTCAACACACAAACCTTTTGGCATTTCATCTCCCAGGGTTATGGTTCTGGATGTTTAGGGTTTTCTCATTTATGATTTATGTTAAAAAAAGGAATTTGGAGCCTCATTGTACTCATATTCTTGTGAATGAGTGTATCCATCACATCTCTTCTCAGAGATATGCTGCCACCATTTGAGAAAATTTGTTTCAGTCTACATTTTTATAGTTTTAGCAGGTTCTCTTTATTAATATAAGTCATGTTTTACTGTATCTCTATCTGTTTCTTTTCTATAAATTTGTATTTCATTTTGTTCCATTTATAAATCTGGATCAATGGTATCATAGCGTTCTTCTCTTTATTTTTTTCTCTGTGCATGTCCCTAACAAGGTCAGGGTACAAAGAGTTTGGATTCGAAGTAGTTGATCCCTTGCAATACCATCCCCACTGATCATGATGGCCTCCCATGGTGGAATAATAGAGAGACAATGGAGTTGGAGATCCTTTTAAATTGTTTCTCAAGGAAGCTCTCACATAACAAAGGAATGAGATGATGGATAAATTTGAACAGATCCTTTGACAACTACCAACAAGTGACGCAACTTCATCAAGAAACCACTTTGGAGTTGTCGCCCCCTTATAGGTACAAGTCTATTTTCATATCCCCTTATTTGAAGGCTAGATAGATACATATGTTATAGATAAATGGTTGAATCTCCTAGAAGGGTATTTTTCGGTTCGTAATTTTTCCAATAGAGAAAAGGTTGCCTTTGCGCTCCTTAAGGTTGTCCCCAATGTCAAGGATTGGTGGGAGACCTACTATGAGCAAAAGGATACTAAGGAATTTGCATATTTTTGGTCGCACCCACCTGGATTCTTTCAAGGATTCTATTAAGGAATAATATTACCCTGTTGGAAGCTATGATGACTAGTATACAAAATGGACCACACTGCGATAGGAAAGGAACCAGACAGTACAAGAGTTCACAAATATATTCAATGCCTTGCGCACCAAACTGGGTATCAAAGACTTTGAATGACATATGGTGTTCAAGTATTTCATTTTTCTGCATAGATACATGCAAAAATAAATGGAGTTTCTGGACTTCTCATCATTGGGCACAACTTAGCGATATGTTGTCAAAATTGAGCAAAAATTTAAACATAAGAAGAAGGATTTTGGATCTCCAAATTCCTCACAGCAGAAGCAAGGAAAAGGAGACCTTGTAATAGCCCAAGTTTGAGCCCCTGATGAACTGTAATGATGTTTAATTAAGTTTATAAGCTAGTGAACCAAGTATTTATAAGATGGGAGGCTTATTTGTTTATTAGGCCAGAGATCCTAGAAGCAAAGGCCAATGAGCCTAATTTTGTATATGTAATTATGCAGATTATTAATAAAACACATCACTGCATGTAGACCACCCACGAAAAAAGCATTATGGGGGACTAAGCTCCACTAGGAAGGGAAAGGGAAAGGGGGTTTAGAGGCTAAGAAAAAGTGTTACACATCAAAATTACTCACTTCAATAGTGTCTCAAGTGTCGTCATTACAAGTGTCGCAAGTGTCAAGCAAAGCATATTGCCATGATGCCTATGTCATACTTATAACAACATCAAAAAGACACTTGAAACACCTCAAATACTTGTTTTCGAAGAAGAGGAATGGTTAACTGGAGTTATGTACCTCTTGCCATCTAAAAGAACCATTGAATCTGGGTTTTTAGAGGAGAGTGCTCCCCTATACCTCTATCAGGAGTGCTGGTGCTCCTTTATAGAGTGTTAGGGAGCGTTATAACACTTAACAACCCTTCTGGAGGAGCACTAATACTTTTGGGAGTGTTAGCACCCCCTATACATGGCCATGGAGAGCTATAACACTCTGACATCCCTTTTGACAGAGCGCTACCTATTCTGGGCAGCAGTTGGTCTGTTGAGGAGAATGAGGGAAAGATATTTTAAATCTTAGAAGGTAGTTTTTGGGAAGTTCCCTGTTGAGGAGAATGAGGGAACTTCC
>JASDQU011441686.1:0-18014 GCA_032191745.1 Picea mariana
TCCTTTGTGGCGTTGCATGGCCTGTTGGTGGTTGGGGACGTTACAAATTGGTATCAGAGCTAAGTGAAGTGTATGAGTACTAGTAGTGGCATTGCCCGACCTGTTGGTGGATGGGGACATTACAAATTAGTATCAGATCTAAGGTTCAAGCACTGATCCTGGATGGGCTGGATAAGTGGTCATTATAACCAAGGTTTAGAGAGAAATGGTGCCAATAAGTTACCTTGGCCGTGTTATGAAGCTCAGGAGGTGTAACAGTATTATAAAACCACAACAGACATGGTAATGGGCTGCAAAATATTGTGGGTCGTTGGAATTTGTTTAGGAGAAGGAGGACAATTCCCGACTACTAGATCTGGAGAAAAGTGCAGGAGGGTTAATCTGCAAGTCCTTAAGAATTTGGGACTTCGGCGAAGTATGTGTTATAGAAGGGAAGAGGTCGAAGCCCCGAAATCCCCAAAGTGGATATACACCATAGATACGGGGATAAGAGCTCGACTATTGGATCAAGCCAAGGGTGGAAGTTACAAAACGATATGAAGGACAGAGAGCTCCCAAAGCTTTGAAGTTCGTAGCTAATCCAGAACATCCGTCAAGAGGGACATGTGTCAGCAGATTGGCTTGTTTGGGATTTAGGCATTCAGGAGAATGAGTGTGTGCTAAGAGGAGAACTTCCGAAGCCTGAAGTTTGGAAGCCCTGAAGAGCCGAAGTAGTGAGTCATGATGACATCACCTGGAGGTGATGTGGACCTCCCCTATACCTGCAATGTTCCCCCACCTGGAATTTTTTCAGTTGTACTATGTGGTCCCTGAGGTTACATAACATAGTTAAAGCTTGGAGGACCTACACTAGCATTGATCATGATACATAAAGATCGATGGCCATGAGGCATTGTGGGGACCCATGTTGCATGGGAGTTAATTCCCCAAGGCAGTCCCGCAATCCAAACCATGGTTTTACTAGGGGCTTAGGTGTCAGCGTCAGAAGAATTGCGGGATGAAAGGCGGGTTACTCCAAACTGCCATTGCATTCCCTCGCAATTCGAAAGGTGTTAAGTGATGTGACTATTCGGTATCTTAGTTCAAGTACGAAAACCGTGGGTCCCAGTGGATGTGTGGTGCCAGTTGTGAAGTCTAGAGACTTGACACTCTGGAAGAATGGTTCATAAGGGAACGAAAGGAATAAATTTAAAAAGTTTCATAATGACGAGGTGACGAGACGTAATGACGTCACCAAAGTTGACATGGAAGTGTTTAGAGATTAACGGTTCAAGGTGTTGGGGGTGTGCGGATGTGAAATCCTACAAAGTCCTGGAGCTTCAAAGCTCTGAAGTCCTGGAGCTCATATGCTTGAGGTTCCATAGTGAGTGCCAATCATTAGATGCCAGGTAGTCGTGGACTGTTGATCCACCCTACTTCGCGAGTTCATTAATCCGGAACTTCGAGAGATTACTGTGATGTGCTTTGAAAACTTCTGAAGCTGGAGGCTCAAAGTCCTGAGTAAGAGCCTATCAATATAGTGCTTGGACATAACCGTAGTCACATGGGTTGGGGGCTAAGAGAAAGGGGCTAGTGCCTGAAAAATTATTGCAGAACAAAGAAAAGCTCAGAAAAAAAATATTTGCGGAGATTCTTGATTGCTTGAGAACCGCATAATGAAATCTGAACATTTTCTTAAATCAGATTGGGTTATGATTACTATGGAATTTGTTAAAGATTGATGGCATGACAAATTTTGGTTGACTGCAAATTGTGTTTGTAGAGTTAACAATTTTCAGAACCGAACCAAATTTCTTCTTAGTGCAGAGAAATGGAGGAGGCACGAAATGCTTTCAGTTCAGAGAATGAAGCTAAAGGAATGTATGTCCATTTGGGAGTTGAAGGATCAAACTCCAATGGACATGGAGAAGAGGTAGATAAGGAAGGAAGCGTGATGAAAATCATTGAAATATTGCAGAAAGATGTCCAGACTCACCGAGCAGATAACAAAAAGATCATGAAAGCTAGGGAACAATAGGGAGAATTCAACATAAAGTTGATATAGAGCCTGGAAAGGATAGAAAAGGAAATTGGACAAGAAGAGTGACTCCAGTAAATCAAGAAGTCACAGGTCCCTAGATGAGAAGAGAAAATCAAGGAGTGTTTGTAGACACCATCATCACTCCCAAGGACACTCCAAGAGGAGGGCACATAGTAGTTCAAGCCCATTTCCTACCAGAAAGCATCAGAAATCTGGAGTGGATGAACTGAAGGGTGAAATGAACAAAATCAAACCTCCTATGTTTGATAGAGAGCACCAGAAGGAGGAAGATGATGAGACATGGCTTCTTGGCATGAGGAAATTTTTGCAACTGCAGAATTACTCCTCGCATGCAGAAGGAAGAATTGCAATGTATCAACTAAAAGGAAAGGCATCCATGTGGTGGGATCAACTTGTGCAAGTGAAACACATTAAAGAGAAAAATGTTAATTGGAAGAAATTCAAGAAGTATTTCGAAAAGAAATACTTGGCTAAGAGATACTATGACAGAAAGATGAAAGAGTTCTTTGAACTCAAGCTGGGTAACATGACCATTGATGAATATGAACAAAGGTTTTTGGAATTGTTGAAGTATGTCCCTTTCATCAAAGATGAGATTGTCAAAATTCAAAGGTATCTGAGTGGAATGCCACCTTCCATCAGTGACAAGGTCCAGTATGATGATCCTAAAACTATGAAAGAAACTATAACGAGAGAAAAATGATTATATGAGTAGCAAAGAGAAAATCCCACTTTACGGAAGGCTTGGGATGACAAGAAGAAGTTCAAGAAAGAGAAGAGAAAGAAGGGAAACAAGCCTCCCTTTTTCAGAAACAATCCTCAAGGACAACCATCTTTTAGAGAGTAGAGAATGGAAGAGGTAGGGGGACAAAGACCAAGGTAGATGCCCATTCAATGTTGGGGTTGTTAGGGAGACCACAAGTATAGAGATTGTCCCCACAAAAATAGAAAAATGAGAGTTGTCCACAATGTTCAACAAGCAGAAATAGTGGAAGACATGGGCAGTAGAATACCAAGGATCTATGCAGCCCTGGACAAAAAGCAAGCTGAGTTTCAATCACACATGATTGAAGTTGAAGGTATGATCAATAACCATGCATTTACTATTTTAATTGATTCAGGGGATAGTCATAGTTATATAGATCCCAAGATGGTGGAAAGTTTGCATCTGCCAAGAAACAAGCATGGAAAATCTTGGTTAGTGCAACTGGCTATAGGATCCAAAAGAAAAGTTATTGAGTTGGTTAAGTCCTATCCAATGGACATGAACGGGCTGAGTACAAGGGATGAATTGAACATATTACCTTTAGGTTCCTATGACTGTCTAATTGGGATGGATTGGTTGGACCAACACCATGCCATATTAGACTATCGTAACAAGGCATTCACTTGCCTGAATGAGGAAGGAAATCAGAGAACAGTCCAAGGAATTCCCAGAGCAGTTGCTATCATAGAAATCTCAACAATGCAGCTGAAGAAGTGCTACAGGAAGGGATGCCAAATATTTGCAGCCGATATGGAGGAAGCACCTAAGGAGAAGGTGTCAAATATTGAAGACCATGAAGTCCTAGAAGATTTTGAAGATGTATTCAAGGAGGTACCAGGACTACCCCCAAAGAGAGGTATTGATTTCTCTATAAACCTGATGCATGGAGCAGCTCCAGTGTCAAAAACTCCTTACATAATGAGTACACTAGAGATGAAAGAACTGTAATTGCAACTTGAAGAACTTTTGAAGAAGGGGTATATATGCCCAAGTGTGTCACCTTAGGGTGCCCCAGTATTGTTTGTGAAAAATAAAGATGGGACATTGATATTGTGCATCGATTTCAGACAGTTGAACCAAGTGACTATTAAGAACAAGTATCCTTTGCCAAGGATGGATGATCTCTTTGATCAGTTGAAGGATGCCAAGATATTTTCAAAAATATATCTCAGGTCAGGGTACCACTAGGTAAGGATAAAGGATGAAGGCATCAACAAGACCATCTTCAGAACAAGGTATGGCCATTATGAATTCATAGTGGTGCCATTTCGTTTATCAAATGAACCCGTTGTTTTCATGTGCCTAATGAATGGTGTATTAAGAGAATATCTAGACAAGTTTGTCATAGTATTTTTGGATGACATCCTATTGTATTCCAAGTCAGAGGAAGAGCATGAAAATCATCTGAGGATGGTGTTGCAAGTACTAAGAGAGCACCAACTGTATGCCAAATTGAGAAAGTGCTCATTCTATCAAAAGTAGATCCATTATTTGGGACATATCATTTCAAAAGATGGGATAGTTGTGGATCCAAAGAAGATATAAGCCATTAGAGAATGGTCAGCGCTGAAGAATGTGACAGAAGTCATATCCTTTATGGGTCTAGATGGCTATTACAGAAGGTTCATTGCAGGGTTCTCAAGGATATCTCACCCTGTCACTTCTTTGCAAAGGAAGGAGAAGAAATTTCAATGGACACAAGAATGTGAGAGAAGCTTCCAACAATTGAAGCAGTTGTTAACCAGTGCTCCAATCCCGAGGATTGCAGATCTAAATGAAGATTTTGTAGTGTGTACAAATGCATGAAAAGAAGGACTGGGAGGATTCCTCGGCCATAATGGTTTTGTAATAGGTTATGAGTCCAGAAAATTGAAAGAGCATGAAAAGAACTATGCAACTCATGATTTGGAGTTGGTGGCCATTGTGCATGCTCTAAATAAATGGAGACATTACTTCATGTGAAAGAGGTTTGAATTGAGGATAGACCATAATGGTCTGAAGTATTTGTTTGATCAACCAACCTTAAATGATAGGCAGAGTAGATGGTTAGAATTCCTTTGCGACTACAACTTTGATATCAAGCATATCAAAGGAAATGAGAACAAAGTGGCTGATGCACTCAGCAGAAGAGTGCACGAACTGCATGCTATAGACATTAGCACGTATCAAACTGATATTAAAGGCATAATTTCGGGAGCTACAAATGCAGATTTGCAATACATGGAATTGGTGACAAAGCTACAACAAGGTAAGATGCTACAAAAAGTGGAAGATTATAAATTGGAAGCCGATGGAACACTCCTGTACAAAAATAGAATTTATATACCTAATTTCCGGGAATTGAGAATAATGATCTTGAAAGAAACACATAATGTGCCTTATGCTGGGAACCCTGGATATCAGAAAACAATGGAAGAAATCAAGATCCATTACTTTTGGCCAGGTATGAAGAAGGAAATTGCATAATACATGGCCAAATGTATGGAGTGTCAGAAGGTCAAAGCTGAGCATAGGCACCCAACGGGGTTGCTACAACCATTACCCATTCCTGAGTGGAAGTGGGAAGTGGTAACAATGGATTTCATCATAGGATTACCCAGAACAAATAAACAACATGATTCCATCATGGTGGTGGTGGATAAGCTTACAAAATATGCCCATTTTATTCCATTGAAGACCACTCACAAGGCAGTTAATGTTGTTGATATCTATATGGAGGAAGTAGCACGATTGCTTGGTATTCCCAAGACAATTGTGTCTGACAGAGACTCGAAATTTACCTCAAATTTCTGGAAGGGGTTATTCAAAGGGTTCAGAACGAATCTGAACTTCAGTAGTGCTTATCATCCTTAGTCTGATGGGCAGACATAGAGGGTGAACCAAGTGATAGAAGATATGCTAAGGACATAACAAACCATCTAAATGAGAAGACTACCTACACTTGGTAGAATTTGCTTACAATAATGGGTATCAAGCATCATTGAAGATGAGCTCATTTGAAGCACTTTATGGCAGATATTGAAACACCCCAGTAAGATGGGCTAATCCAGCTGATGGGGAAGTGGTTGGGCCAGATTTTCTCAAGGAAATGGAAGAGAAAATGCTAAAGATTAAGAATAATTTAAAGGTTTCCCAAGACAAGCAGAAAAGTTATGCTGATAAGAACATGACCCACGGGGAGTTTAAAGTGGGTGATCATGTTTTCTTGAAATTTAAAGGCAACAAAAGTTCCCTAAAGCTGGGAAACTTTTCCAGGTTGGCAGCTAGATATTGTGGGCCATTTGAAATCCTAGAAAGGATTGGACCAGTTGCATATATTCTTGCATTGCCCAAATCCATGACTTTACATAATGTGTTTCATGTTTCATTGCTGAAGAAATATATACTTGATCCTAATCATGTGATTGATTGGAATGTGATTCAGGTGGAGCAATAAGGCATCTTGCAAGTGCACCCAGTGCACATATTGGACTAGAAGAGAAAACATCTTCGGAATCAAGCCATAGGGCTTATAAAGTTCTAGTGGACCTGGTACGGTCCCGAGGGCACGACATGGGAGCATGAGGATGCTATGCGGGAAGGATACCCACATCTTTTTGAATATTTTGAAAATCTTGTTGATGCAGTGTAAATAAGATTGCACCGAGGACAATGCAAAAATAAGGGGAGGGGATTGTAATATCCCCAAGGATGAGCCCAGTTGTATTTATGAATTGTAACATGTTTCGTAGGCTAGTGAGATAAGCAATTATAAGCTATGGGATTATGTGTTTATTAGGCTAGATAGCCTAGGTGCCAAAGGCCAGGAGCCTGTTTTGTACATGTAAATATTCATATTATTAATATAAATACATCGTTGCGTGTAGACCGACCACGAAGAAAGAGTATGGGGGACTAATATTCCACTAGGCTAGGTAAGGGAGAGGGGGTTGAGAGGTTGGAAAGAGGGGATAAGCCTAAGGGCTTAAGTGTAAGAGAATAATAATTTATTATTATTCCAAAAGCTTATTAGAAGGATATGTTTATTTCCTAAGTTCCTTTAGGAAGGGAGAAGGACTTCCAAATGGAAAGGAGTGTGCTTCATGGGAAAAATGTGTCATCTCAGGAACATGAAGTTTAAGCTAGAAAGTCAGCTCATTGGGGGGTTGGCTCCCATTCTCCCATCCCTTGCCTAACCCGTTTGGCCTCGGTCGTGGACCTTTGCATCTTTCTCGCATCTTTGAAAACATTAACCCATGAAGCTGATCTGTGTTTTTGTTTGAAGCCAACATATTTCTACTTGCCAAAACCATGTTGTGCCTTACCGAATTGTGGCTGTTGTCATTCCCTGAGTTATATTGAGCTTTTTTTTTGTCCTCAACTTGTTGGAAACTGAGTGGAAGATGGTTGAAGAAGCGGGTTGTTAGGCCCGTGGTTGAAGAAGCGGGTTGTCAGGCCCGTGGTTGAAGAAGCAGGTTGTCAGGCCCGTGGTTGAAGAGGCAGGTTGTTAGGCCTATGAGCAACTCTCTCCAAGTGAGAGAGTTTGTTGGGAAGTGATTTTATCCTAGAGAGAGTTTAGCACCAACTACATATCTCTAAGAATTCCTGAGTCGACCTCTTGCCGAGACCCTGAAAGGGGAACTGGAGTAGCTGATGGACTATGGAACAATGAAGGTGTATATTCCTGGGGTGGAACAAGCATGTGGGGAATGAGAGTCTATGAGTAGTGGGCATAATAAGGCTCTTGGAGATAATCCTTCCAGTTGCACTATGTAGTTTTCTGTAACCTCAGTCTAGTCTAGGATTCCCTTGCCCTGGGTGGAGTTTAGTCCTAGCTTAGGGGTGACACACTGCTGAGAGTGATGAGCACTGTGGTCTAAGGCTGAGAGGTTCGTGAAATGTCTGTACGCATTTGGTGGTTTTACTCCAGTTAAAAGATAAGTATCATTTATGTGATTAATTATGTATGTTATGCATGTCTGTGATTCTTGAAATGTCATCATGTGTTCCGTTACATGTAGGAGTTACTGTCAATTCCATTTGAGTCTGTATGGTAGCAATAACTCTATGTTATTTGTTTTAAATTCATTATAAATGCATGANTGTATGTATGTATGTATGTATGTATGTTCCTCTGTGGCGTTGCTCGACCTGTTGGCGGTTGGGGACGTTACAAATTGGTATCAGAGCTAAGTGAAGTGTATGAGTAGTGGTGTTTCCCGACCTGTTGGTGGTTGGGGACATTACAACATGTTTCAGTTTCAAAACATGAGAACAAACCATACAATATGACCGACTAATCAATGTAGCCAACTGGTACCAAGTACGACCTTCCATCTATCCTAATGGAAGTTGAACATGATGTCCATCTGTTGCCTTTCCACCCTGATCTTGCTATGTATCATGTCGGGGTTTCCATGGGATTATTTCTCTAGTTGAATGTCTTCCTGCAATGTCGATAGTCCTCCATGCACCTCTTTCTTGGTTTTCTTTCTGGTGCCCTGCTGGTGCTTAAATGTGTTGAAGCTCATGCCCTTTCCTTAAGGACCATTGTTTCTCTATATGATGTGGATGGCGATATACAACAGCTGTAGGAATCTGTTCTTTTTCTTAAAATATGTAACACATTGTGCCTTTGATTCAATTACCTCGTTGGATTCACTATTGTGTCTTTCTTATGGATTTGCTTCATCTCCTTCAATATTAGACTCTGCCTTTGATTCAGACTCTACCATAACTTCTTTGTTGGCCACCATCGGCCCATATTTCTTACTAAGAGACACATCCTTCAATGTAATTTTTTCTTGTACCAAATCTTTAAAAACTCATTTTGCACATTAATATTAACTGCACCAATTGAATCCATCAGAGGATATCCCAAAACAATGTCTACTTCACCCATATCTATGGGATAAATTTATGAATGCAACAAATAGTTATCCATGGTAATCTTCCAATCTTTAAAAATTTGAACATTTGCACCTTCAACCTGTGTGCTTTAAATATTATTTGTAGGAACTTGCAATCTGTTAACCAACTGAACATTGACAAAATTATGCATGCAACTGGGGTTGATAGAGACAATGATATTTTCTTTTAGAATACAACCATGAACATGTAATATAGATTTTCCATATGAAAATAAACCCTTGGTGTATTATGTATCCTTAGTCTTCTTATAATACCATTTATTTAAAACGATTTTTTCAGATGCTTCACCAGAAAGTGCCATCAAATTATTATAACTAAATGAGCTCCACCATATGCGAGCATCTTCTTGGAAACCATAGTGTAGACAAAATTTCCATTGATCTTACTGTTGTAACAGATATTGAAAATTTCCGATTTAACTCAGGCACTTTTGCCCAAATCGTCTCCAAGCTAAATCCCTGCGTTATGAGCGAGATCCTTTTGCAGATTGGCAGGCATGATGGACATCAGGGATGGAGATTCAAAAATTTCGTTGTTAGCAAGTGAGCACGCAGTTTTTTAAGAATGTAGAAGAAGGTCAAGGTCCCGGTATTGAACGTTATACTTATGATGACGACATGATGTCTCGTCAAAATATTTCAAATCTCGATGTTGCTGCATAATAATTACAAAATATATGAGGCTTAAGTTACCTTTTGGTTATGATCCTATGGCCAGCAGATGAGTTCAATCACCGTTCAACATATTGAAAAGTTCCTCGATGGCGTCTCTGTGGCGTAGGCTGTTGCCTCAAAGAGGCTCTTTATTCTGGACTACGATGATGCATACATGATCTATGCTCAATGCATTAATAAGCTATCAGACAAGATTAAAACACATGCCACTCGCACACTTTTCTTCCTCACCAACGACAGAGAGATGAAGCCCATTGCCATCGAGTTTTGTCTGCTTGCCAGTGCTGACCACAAAGCTGTTAGAAACATATACACTCCTGCCGAGGAGGGAACAGAAGAAGGAACTTTATGGGAACTGGCAAGAGCTCATGCCCGTGTAAACGATTCGGGTTACCAGCAGTTGATCAATCATTGGCTGAGAACTCATGCAGTTAAAAAGCTGAAATTTGGATTCGAGTCGGTTTATTGTTTTTAACAGTATGTATTTCCGTTATAATAACCTCCAAATGCTTTGTAAAGCGATGAGAACTTTGCATTAAAATTAAACCATACCAAAGCGATCATCTATAACTACACTTGTCCAAACGATTAGTAACAGTTCAAGGAGCTGGCAGATGTGCCTGGCAGTCGCAAAGTTCGAGAAACTAAACCGTTTCATATTCCTCTAAACAAAAAGAGTTTTATTTCAGATTTTAAAAGACGGAGAATGTAATAGAGAGAAGGAGGTGCAGGGGACGAGCTGGGGAAAAACCTCTTGTGAAGAGGGGTTCCTTTGTAATGCTGAGTTATTTTGTAAACCAAGGAATGAAATAATACGAAAGATTTTTTACTTGTGACTGTGAGATTCATCACGGTCGATTTCTTTTAGTATGTTCTTCCTTATTTCAGCTATGTTAAATTTGTTTGGAACTCATTCTGTATGCTCCTTACCCACAGTTGATGTGTTGTCATTATCATATTGTTTATTTCTTCTTTATTCCATCACAACTGTGTACAAGTTTGTTTTCCTGTATCTTCGTTTCAGTTTATCTTCCTAACTGATGTGCTTCATTATACTTTAGTACGACCACTACTATAGCGAATGAATTTTGGTTTTCTATAATTGTTTACTGTCTTTCCTCTGCACCAGCTATCAGCGGGTGTAAGACCAATCTACACTTCCAGAATTCTGCATATATTCTCTGCTACATTGGCCTTTCCTTTCCTTTTTCTTCTACCGCATCATGATTATCAAATCGATGAAAGATAAACTTACTTTGCCCACTTTCCACAAGTTATATGATCGCTGCTATTATCTCCTTTCCTCGGTCTTCACTTGACTCCATGCCCAATGGACCATTTCCCTGGTTTAACCCCCAAACTTCAAAAATCCAAGACTATCATTTACCCATAAATCTGCCCACCTATTTACGCTTACTGAAGATTATTTTGTGACATTATTCGAGAGATCCCTCTCGGGTTGGGAGGGGAAGCTTCCAATCCAAAGTGGTTCGAGGTTGCCTCGGGATTGATTTGCATGCAACCCATTTCAGTTTCGAGGGTCAACATTTTGGCGTCGTTGCCGGGGATTTCGAAGTTGATATCTATCCCTAGAAGAACGACATTGTCATAGTCCTAAGGTCTGGTTGAGTAATGGTCATAGGCAAATATTGGTTGCACATGCTCTGGTGACTCCATTAAAAGTTTCCGATGGTGATTTTATTGGTAGGAGAACTCAGAATTATAGCTTTTGCGTAAGGTCGCACAATGGATGAAGGCACCTGGTCTACTGTTCTTGGCACTTTACGGGAAAGTACCATCCCTAGAGGGGCCTATGTTGTAACAGATATTGAAAATTTCTGATTTAACTCAGGCACTTTTTCCCAAATCGTCTCCAAGCTAAATCCCTTCATTATGAGCAAGATCCTTCTGCAGATTGGCATTCATGATGGACATCAGGGATAGAGATTCAAAAATTTCATTGTTAGCAAGTGAGCACGCAGTTTTTTAAGAATCTAGAAGAAGGTCAAGGTCCCGGTATTGAGCGCTATACTTATGATGACGACATGATGTCTCGTCACAATATTTCAAATCTCGATGTTGCTGATCGCGCGATTCAAAGACCCCCCTCCTTGCTGCATAATAATTACAAAAGATATGAGGCTTAAGTTACCTTCTGGTTATGATCCTTGTGGCGAAGTATATGAAGCCATCTATTTCAACAAAGCCGATGTGCAGAAAGCCTTGCAGGCAAATACTTCACACCTGCGTTTCCATTGCAATATATCCTTAAATACATTACAAGAGGCACGATCTATGGGTGTTGTGTGGAATTGCACTCTACAGACCCGCAGATCATACTTATAGATATGGTGAATCTTATGATCATGGAAATATGAATAATTTTGCCTCCAATCACAGCCTATTATGTTTCTATTTCTATTTAACCACCAGATGAATAGACATGATAATATAATTCCATATATCATATCAGGTTTTTATGTTTTAATTTTACGAAGTTCTTTGAAGATGATGAAAATCAAGATGTTGATGCTGAAGCTATCGATCACAATATTGGCCTTTGCATTGATTGGAGGTGCTGCTGGTCAGCCAATTGGGGGAGGTCCAGGTGTTGGTGATCTTAGGGTGCATTGCAACGAGACTATAGAAGATCTGAAAGAGGCTTTACATGGATGTGTCCTGCAAGTCATCAATCCTTATCCCATAGAGTACTTCATTCAAGATTGTTGTCGTGTCATAAGCCACGATATTATTTGTGCTTTCCAGGCACGCATGGAATTGCAACCACTTCTTGCCAGCGTAACTCCTTTGTTTGAGAAATGCAGGGTTGACTGCGATCGTCTGCCACCACTGGTCGTTGGTCCATAATGAAGATAATTCGCATTTGCATCATCATGAAGTTTGAGAGTAATACAAATAATAATTCTTGTGATGTGTAGCACTAGTATTGTGCATTGCAAGGGCAACATTTTCTTTGCTGAAGATAATCCGCTCATAAACTTTGCGCGCCCCCAAGTCTTTGCAGCTAATGAAAACGCGTGGAAGCCTGGCCGAGAATTTGCGCGCTAGACAGTGGCTGGCCTGAATCCGATGGTGATTTAATGTTTACATACATTGCCTCCATCCAACATATTGCCCGCCAATATCTATGGCCAGCAGATGAGGTCAATCACCGTTCAACATATTGAAAAGGTCCTCGATGGCGTCTCTGTGGCGCAGGTTGTTGCCTCAAAGAGGCTCTTTATTCTGGACTACGATGATGCATACATGCTCTATGCTGAATGCATTAATAAGATATCAGACGAGATTAAAACACATGCCACTTGCACACTTTTCTTCCTCACCAACGACGGAGAGCTGAAGCCCATTGCCATCGAGTTTTGTCTGCTTGCCAGTGCTGACCACAAAGCTGTTAGAAATGTCTACACTCCTGCCGAGGAGGGAACATAAGAAGGAATGTTATGGGAATTGGAAAGAGCTCATGCCCGTGTAAACGATTCAGGTTACCAACATTTGATCAATCATTGGCTGAGAACTCATGCAATTACAAAGGTGAAATTTGGATTCGAGTCGGTTTGTTGTTTTTAACAGTTTGTATTTACGTTATAATAACCTCCAAATGCTTTGTAAAGCGATGAGAACTCTGCATTAAAATTAAACCATACCAAAGTGATCATCTATAACTACACTTGTCCAAACAATTAGTAACAGTTCAAGGAGCTGGCAGATGCGCCTGGCAGTCGCAGAGTTCCAGAAACTAAACCGTTTCATATTCCTCTAAACAAAAAGAGTTTTATTTTAGATTTTAAAAGACGAAGGTTGTAACAGAGAGAAGGAGGCGTAGGGGATGAGCTGGGGAAAAACCTCTTGTGAAGAGGGTTTCCTTTGTAATGCTGAGTTATTTTGTAAACCAGGAATGAAATAATACAGAAGATTTTTTACTTGTGAATTTGAGATTCATCACGGTCGATTTCTTTCAGTATGTTCTTCCTTATTTCAGCTATGTTAAATTTGTTTGGAACTCATTCTATATGCTCCTTACCCACAGTTGATGTGTTGTCATTATCATATTTTTTATTTCTTCCTTATTCCGTCACGACTGTGTACAAGTTTGTTTTCCTGTATCTTCATTTTAGTTTATCTTCCTAACTGATGTGCTTCGTTATACTTTAGTACGACCACTACTATAGCGAATGAATTTTGGTTTTCTGTAATTGTTTACTGTCTTTCCTCTGCACCAGCTATCAGCGGGTGTAAGACCAGTATACACTTCCAAAATTCTGCATATATTCTCTGCTACATCGGCCTTTCCTTTCCTTTTTCTACTACCACATCATGATTATCAAATCGCTGAAAGATAGACTTACTTTGCCTCACTTTCCGCAAGTTATATGATCGCTGCTATTATCTCCTTTCCTTGGTTTTCACTTGACTCCATTCCCAATGGACCATTTCCCTGGTTTAACCCCCAAACTTCAAAAATCCAAGACTATCATTTACCCATAAATCTTCCCGCCTCTTTACGCTTACTGAAGATTATTTTGTGACATTATTCGAGAGATCCCTCTTGGGTTGGGAGGGGCAGCTTCCAATCCAAAGTGGTTCGAGGTTGCCTCGGGATTGATTTGCATGCAACCCATTTCAGTTTCGAGTGTCAACATTTTGGCGCCATTGCCGGGGATTTCGAAGTTGATATCTATCCTTGGAAGAATGACATTGTCATAGTCCTAAGGTCTGGTTGAGTAGCTGGTCATAGGAAAATATTGGTTGCACATGCTCTGGCGACTCCATTAAAAGTTTCCAATGGTGATTTCACTGGAAGGAGAACTCAGAATTACATCTTTTACGTAAGGTCACCCAATGGATGAAGGCACCTGGTCTACTGTTCTTGGCACTTTATGGGAAAGTACCATCCCGGTCTTTACTGCAATTTTCTGCCGCCACCGGTCTTTGGTCCGTAATGAAGATCATTCGCATTTGCATCATCATGAAGTTTGAGTGTAATACAAATAATAATTCTTGTGATGTGTAGCACCAGTATTGTGCGTTGGAAGGGCAACGTTTTCTTTGCCGAAGATAATCCACTCATAATCTTTGAGTGCCCCCAAGTCTTGGCAGCTAATGAAAATGCGTGGAAGACCGACCGAGAATTTGCGCGCCAGATAGTGGCTGGACTGAATCCAATGGTGATTTAATGTTTACATACATTTCCTCCATCCAGCAGATTGTCGGCCAATATCTATGGCCAGCAGATGAGTTCAATCACCGTTCAACATAGTGAAAAGTTCCTCGATAGCGTCTCTGTGGCGCAGGCTGTTGCCTCAAAGAGGATATTTATTCTGGACAACGATGATGCATACATGCTCTATGCTCAATGCATTAATAAGCTATCAGACGAGATTAAAACACATGCCACTCGCACACTTTTCTTCCTCACCAACGACGGAGACCTGAAGCCCATTGCCATCGAGTTTTGTCTGCTTGCCAGTGCTAACCACAAAGATGTTAGAAACATCTACACTCCTGCTGAGGAGGGAACAGAAGAAGGAACGTTATGGGAACTGGCAAGAGCTCATGCCCGTTTAAACGATTCGGGTTACCAGCAGTTGATCAATCATTGGCTGAGAACTCATGCAGTTACAAAGCTGAAATTTGGATTCAAGTCGGTTTGTTGTTTTTAACAGTATGTATTTTCGTTATAATAACTTCCAAACACTTTGTAAAGAGATGAGAACTCTGCATTAAAATTAAACCCTACAAAAGTGATCATCTATAACTACACTTGTCCAAATGATTAGTAACGGTTCAAGGAGCTGGTAGATGGGCCTGGAAGTCACAGAGTTCCAGAAAATAAACCGTTTCATATTCCTCTAAACAAAAAGAGTTTTATTTTAGATTTTAAAAGACGGAGGATGTAAATGAGACAAGGAGGCGCAGGGGACGAGCTGGGGAAAAACCTCTTGTGAAGAGGGGTTCCTTTGTAATGCTGAGTTATTTTGTAAACCAGGAATGAAATAAAACAAAAGATTTTTTACTTGTGACTGTGAGATTCATCATGGTCGATTTCTTTCAGTATGTTCTTCCTTATTTCAGCTATGTTAAATTTGTTTGGAACTCATTCTATATGCTCCTTACCCACAGTTGATGTTTTGTCATCATCATATTGTTTATTTCTTCCTTATTCCGCCACGACTGTGTACAAGTTTTTTTTCCTGTATCTTCGTTTCAGTTTATCTTCCTAACTGATGTGCTTCGTTATACTTTAGTACGACCACTACTATAGCGAATGAATTTTGGTTTTCTGTAATTGTTTACTGTCTTTCCTCTGCACCAACTATTAGCAGGTGTAAGACCAATCTACACTTCCAGAATTCTGCATATATTCTCTCCTACATCGGCCTTTCCTTTCCTTTTTCTACTACTGCATCATGATTATCAAATCACTGAAAGATAGAATTACTTTGCCTCACTTTCCGCAAGTTATATGAGCGTTGCTATTATCTCCTTTCCTTGGTTTTCACTTGACTCCATGCCCAATGGACCATTTCCCTGGTTTAACCCCCAAACTTCAAAAATCCAAGACTATCATTTACCCATAAATCTTCCCACCTCTTTACGCTTACTGAAGATTATTTTGTGACATTATTCGAGAGATCCCTCTCGAGTTGGGAGGGGTAGCTTCCAATCCAAAGTGGTTCGAGGTTGCCTCGGGATTGATTTGCATGCAACCCATTTCAGTTTTGAGTGTCAACATTTTGGCGCCGTTGCTGGGTATTTCGAAGTTGATATGTATCCCTGGAAGAACGACATTGTCATAGTCTTAAGGTCTGGTTGAGCAGCCGGTCATAGAAAAATATTGGTTGCACATTCTCTGGCGACTCCATTAAAATTTTTCGATGCTGATTTCACTGGTAGGAGAACTCATAATTACAGATTTCGGGTAAGGTTGCCCAATGGATGAAGGAACCTGGTCTACTGTTCTTGGCACTTTACCAGAAAGTACCATCCCTAGAGGGGCCTATGTTGTAACAGATATTGAAAATTTCTGATTTAACTCAGGCATTTTGCCCAAATCATCTCCAAGCTAAATCCCTGCATTATGAGCGAGATCCTTCTGCAGATTGGCAGGCATGATGGACATCAAGGATGGAGATTCAAAAATTTCATTGTTAGCAAGTGAGCACGCAGTTTTTTAAGAATGTAGAAGAAGGTCAAGGTCTCGGTATTGAGCGCTATACTTATGATGACGACATGATGTCTTGTCACAATATTTCAAATCTCGATGTTGTTGGTCGCGCGATTCAAAGACCCCCCTCCTTGCTGCATAAGAATTAAAAAAGATATGAGGCTTAAGTTACCTTCCGATTATGATCCTTGTGGCGAAGTATATGAATCCATCTATTTCAACAAAGTCGATGTGCAGAAAGCCTTGCAGGCAAATACTTCGCACCTGCGTTTCCATTGCAATATATCCTTAAATGCATTACAGGAGGCACGATCTATGGGTGTTGTGTGGAATTGCGCTCTACAGACCCACAGATCATACTTGTAGATATGGAGAATCTTTTGATCGTGGAAATATGAATAATTTTTCCTCCAATCACAGCCTATTATGTTTCTATTTCTATTTAACCACCAGATGAATAGACATGATAATATAATTCCATATATCATATCAGGTTTTTATGTTTGAATTTTACGAATTTCTTTGAAGATGATGAAAATCAAGATGTTGATGCTGAAGCTATCGATCACGATATTGGCCTTTGCATTGATTGGAGGTGCTGCTGGTCAGCCAATTGGGGGAGGTCCAGGTGTTGGTGATCTTAGGGTGCGTTGCAGCGAGACTGTAGAAGATCTGAAAGAGGCTTTACATGGATGTGTCCTGCAAGTCATCAATCCTTATCCCATAGAGCACTTCATTCAAGATTGATGCCGTGTCATAAGCCACAATATTCTTTGTGCTTGCCAGGCGCACATGGAATTGCAGCCACTTCTCGCCGGCGTAACTCCTTTGTTTGAGAAATGCAGGGTTGATTACGATCGTTTGCCGCCATCGGTCGTTGGTCCGTAATGAAGATCATTCACATTTGCATCATCATGAAGTTTGAGAGTAATACAAATAATAATTCTTGTGATGTGTAGCACCAGCATTGTGTGTTGCAAGGGCAACGTTTTCTTTGCCGAAGATAATCTGCTCATAAACTTTGCGCGCCCCCAAGTCTTGGCAGCTAATGAAAATGCGTGGAAGACCGACTGAGAATTTGCACGCCAGACAGTGGTTGGCCTGAATCCGATGGTGATTTAATGTTTACATACATTGCCTCCATCCAACAGATTGCCCGCCAATATCTATGGCCAACAGATGAGTTCAATCACCGTTCAACATATTGAAAATTTCCTCGATGGCGTCTCTGTGGCGCAAGCTGTTGCCTCAAAGAGGATCTTTATTTTGGACTACGATGATGCATACATGCTCTATGCTGAACGCATTAATAAGCTATTAGACGAGATTAAAACACATGCCACTCGCACACTTTTCTTCCTCACCAACGATGGAGAGTTGAAGCCCATTGCCATTGAGTTTTTTCTGCTTACCAGTGCTGACCACAAAGATGTTAGA
>JASDQU011441687.1:0-22829 GCA_032191745.1 Picea mariana
TTAACCAAATCTCTGGCTAGCACACTTGCTGAAGGAAATGAAATCTACAGAGGACAAGGGGTTGTGATTCCTTCCTGTCTGAGTAGTAACCCTTTAACCAAATCTCTGGCTAGCACACTCGCTGAAGGAAATGAAATCTACATAGGTCGAGGTAATTGGATTCCTTCCTGTCTGAGCAAGAACCTTTTAACCGAACCTCTGGCTAGCACACTTGCAGTAGTAAACAAATCCTACAGAGGGTATGATGTGCCGATTCCTTTCTGTCTGTGCAGGAACCTTTAATCAAATATCTGCTAGCATAAAATCATCACACAAGATTGCTAATAAAAGAATTACACATTCCATTCAGTAAACTAAGACAGAGTCAGTAGTGTTTCAGCAAAGCGAAATTCATTAAAACAGGGTTTCAGCAAATGACAGTTGAACAAAACGTGAACAGAAATTATACTAACACACTTCTAACTAATGGGTGAATCTTGTGATGAAGGTGGGCACTCCCTTCTCACAAGATTCCCCTGGAACGGGAAAGCTTAGAGACGAATAATCAAAGAAGTCTTATATTCATCTGTCGAAAATATCACATTACAAATTGAAAGAATAAAACACGTCCCGCTTCTCTGGAGTTGCTTCAATACCAAAACTTTGATATCTCGAATGGTGATTTCCTCTGATTTAAAGAGGAAATCCCTTCGATACAATCATTACAATGCATCTCAATCCTATCCTAGATCAGATCTTCTTTCTAAATCAGCATAGGATGTCCTGATTTCACGCAACCAAATGCTATTACAGGACCTGAACGAGGTATTGTTGTTACGACTGGTGTAACAGCTTCTTCTCATCGTTGCTGGTGCTATTTCAGCATCGCAATTTGTGGGCTATTTCAGCCATGTGAGTCGTTGTTGACTGCTGACTGTGGAGGCTTCCTTGTGTTTCAGCATCATCGGTTCTGGCAGTTTCTTCTGTGTTTCAGCATCTGCAACTCTGGATTGTGTAATAGCTCCGTGTTTCAGCATCTTGCGACCTCGGACTGTGTAGCATCTCTGTGTTTCAGCATATGGGACCTCGGACTGTGTAGTAGCTCCGTGTTTCAGCATCTGTGACCTTGGACTGTGTAGCAGCTCCGTGTTTCAGCATCGGTTCTGTGTTTCAGCAATAGGCCTTGAATGCAAATCTGCAGTTTTGGACACTTATGCATTTCTAATCAATGGTTAAGTACAAAAGTGATGTAAAATATTATGCAAAACAGATTAAGCATATAGTAATGAGAAAGGACGTTGTATACCTTTGAGATGATCATATGAAGTGATATTATGAGTCTAAATACAAGTGATGAAGGGTATAATAATGGCAAAAAGTATAGGCAAAAAGGTGCATAGTGTGGTCCTAACAAGCATAGACACCCAGGTGGGTTACAATATCCATTACCCATTCCTGAGTGGAAATCGGAAGTGGTGACAATGGATTTCATCACAGGATTACCCATAACAAACAAGTAGCATGATGCAATCATGGTAGTGGTGGATAAGCTTACTAAAGATTCCCATTTCATTCCTATGAAGACTACTCATAAGGAAACTAAAGTTGTTGATATTTATATGAGGAAAGTAGCATGGCGTACTCAAGACAATTGTGTCTGACAGGGACCCAAAGTTTACATCCAAGTTCTGGAAGGGGTTATTCAAAGGGTTCGGAACAAATCTGAACTTTAGCACATCATATCATCTTGAGTTGGATGGGAAAACAGAGAGGGTGAACCAAGTGATAGAAGATATGTTAAGAATGTATGTGATGGACAAACCATCTAAATGGGAAGATTATCTACACTTGGTATAATTTTCCTACAACAATGGGTATCAAGCATTACTAAAGATGAGCCCGTTTGAAGCACTTTATGGCATAAAGTGCAACAACCCAGTTGATAGGGAAGTTCTTCGGCCAAAGTTTCTCAAGGAAATGGAAGAACAAATGTTGAAGATTAAGTAGAATTTGAAGGTTAACCAAGATAGGAAGAAAAGTTATGATGATAAGAACAGAACTCACAGGGAATTTAAAGTAGGGGATCATGTATTCCTGAGAGTGAAGGCCAATAGAAGCTCCCCAAAGTTGGGAAATTGTTCAAAGTTGGAAGCTCGAATATTGTGGTCCATTTGAAATCCTACCGAAGATTGGTCCAATAGCATATAGGCTTTCATTTCCTGCATGCATGTCTATACATAATGTATTTCATGTGTCATTTCTTAAGAAGTATATACCTGATGCTAATCAAGTTATTAATTGGAATGTGATTCAAGTGGAACAGGAAAGCGCTTTTCAGGTGCATCCGGTGCATATACTGGATCGAAAAAGCAAGCAGCTCCGGAATCAATCCATAGGGTTGTAAAAGTTAAGTGGACTTGGTACAGTCCTGAGGATGCAGCATGGGAGAATGAATATGCTATGCGAGCAGAGTACCCGCATATTTTTGAAGATTTTGAAACTCTTGTTGATATTATGTAAATGAGTTGCACTAAGGACAATGCAAAAATAAGGGGAGGGGATTGTAATACCCCAAGTCCGAGCCCCTGTGAAATGTAATGATGTTTGTAGGTTGGTGAGCCACGTAATTACAAGTTGGTAGGCTTATGTGTTTATTAGGTCGAAGAGCCTAGATTCTAAGGTCAATGGGCCTGATTTTGTATATGTAATTATGCATATTATTAATAAAATACATCATTGTATGTAGATCTACCACGAAGAAAGAGTTATGGGGGACTAAGATCCACTAGGTAGAGAAAGGAATGGGGATGAGAGTATAGGAAATAGGGGCTAAGATTGAGGGCTTAACCCAAGGGAATATTATAATGTATCCCTGAAAAGTACTAAAGTTGGGAAAATAAACCTAGTTATCCTAAGTTCCTTTTAGGGGAGGAACAAACTCCAAGTGGAGACGAGTGTGCTCCTGGAGAGCCAAGTGTCACCCAGGATGCATGTAGATTTATGTGGGAAGTTCCACCTTTGTTGGGGGTTCATGAACCATTCGGGGCCACCTTCCTGAGGAGTTTGCCCTCAACATTGCAAATCTCTCACAATTCTCCAGGCTGAGAATTCTCACCATTTTCCTTGCTCTCTCTCAACATTCAAACCAGTCTGGCCACTTAGTTTCCCACGAGTTTATCCTTAGCATGTTGGCCATACCTTTTTCATTTCACACACACACTGAACAAGTATGTAGCCAGATTCATTTCTGCCTTGGTGAACCTCTCTAAATTGTTGAGTCATCCCCTTGCCTTACCCGGTTTTTGGTGGTTGTGGATTGAATAGGCGGGTTGTCAGGCTTGTGGTTGAAGAAGCAGGTTATTAGGCCTGTGAGAAACTCTCTCTAGGTGAGAGAGTTTGTTGGGAAGTGATTTCTCCTGGAGGGAGTCTAGTACCAACTACGGAGCTTTGAGAATTCCTAATCTGGCATGTTGTTGAAGCATTGGAAGGGCAGTGGAGCAGTCGATGGACTGTGGAACAATGAAGGTGCATATTCTCGGGGTGGGACAGGCATGTAGGGAATGAGAGTCCATGATAAGTGGGCATAAGTAGGCTCCTTGGAGAGAATCCTTCCATTTTCATAGTGCAGTTTCTTGTAGCTTTAGCCTAGGTCTAGGATTCCTTTTCCCTAGGTGGCGTTTAGTCCCAGCTCGGGGGTGACCCACTGTTGAGAGTGATGAGAAGCATGGTCTAAGGTTGGGAGGTTCATGGAAGGTCTACAAGTAGTTGGTGGTCATCTATTAAAAGATAAGTACCAAATCTTTGTTCTCTATATGATGTGTATTGTGTGCATGTGTTATAATTATCTGAATTGTCTTTGTTTATTGCATGTATGTATTATTGTCAATTTTTCATGAATATGTGTATGAATAGAATGTTGTGTATGTTTAAAATTATGTCATATATATAGATAGATAGATAGATAGATAGATAGATAGATAGATATAGATATAGATATAGATATAGATATGTATGTATGTATGTATGTATGTATGTATGTATGTATATCATAGTGTTAATTGTAGTAGCATGGCCCGGCCTAGTTGGGTCAGGGCGTCACAGAGTGGTATCGAAGCTAAGAGAGATGTCTAAGAAGTGGCGCTGCCTGACCTGTTGGTGGTTGGGGACATCAAAAATTAAAAGAAGAAAAGGAAGAGATTAAGAATAAGGGTGAGGAGCTATCTAAGATATGATCCCTTAATGAATCACTCATTAAGGAGCTTAGGAACTTAAAGCAAGGAAAGAATAGTAAATTAAAGTCGAAAAACGATGAGTCAAGGAAAGATTTGAAAAACAAATATGAAGAGATATGTAGATTACGAAACCATAATAAAAAAATATTGGATGAGGTCAAGAGATTGAAAGAAGAAAAGAAGAATTGTCAAAATCAAGAAGAAAGAAGGATCTTGGATGAACCAAAATACTAGAAGATGAAATTTGCATGAAGGTTGAGGAATACTTAAATACTGATGAGGTAAAATCAGAAATACAAGCCAGAATTGAAGAAGGATGTCAAAATTTGTTAGATGGGATCACATTGCAGCTTCAAAAGGAGAAATAGGACAAGATTCAAGAAGGTCAACAGAAGATACTTGAAGAAGTTGAACTCCATCTAGAGGATGTACATGCCAAATATGATGGTATTATCTTGAAGGCTAGAGTAATCAAAGACCAAGCAAAGATGATTGAGGATTCCATTGTTGTTAAAAAGAAGATAGATGAATTGCATGTGCAGAGTGAAGGAAGACCATCAAAAGTGAAACCATATCGACACCCTCATTACCAAGAAACAATTCAAGGAAGACAAGAAGGACGATATCAACATTATGAAGGAAGAAGATGGAATACTTCTCAATATTCATGGAATGAGGGATCACCAAAGTAATCTTCAACAAGATATTATCAGAGACCAACAATGACTACAAATTGGAGAGACTTCAACAAAAATACATGGAATCAAAGGAAACAAAATTATTCAACAACTAGACACCAAGGATTAAGACCGAAAAGAATTGGTTTTGGATGGATAAATCATCAACAATGGAATGAATAAAGTAGGAACATAAGAACATCATATTACTTGGTTTCATCACATTTGAAGCCTTTAAATGAAAAGCTTTGAGGATAAAGTTTTTTGAAGAAGGGTACTATGTTATGACCCAAGGGGGGCATATATATGGCTAAATGTATATAATATGACCCCAAGGGGGGGCATATATGGGCCTAAATGTACATGTAATGTGTAAATACATATGTAATAGGGTTGGCCTAGTGGTAAAGGGGCCTCATGTGAAAGTGTGAATAGCTATATATAAGAGATCGTGTATTCATTATTGAAAGGTGAATTGTGAAGTATGAAAGGTATTTGGTTATTTGGAGGGGGTTTCCCTATTCTTTAAGGAGTTATTGTGTAACTTATCTATATTGGAGTTGTGCTCCACATTGACATTTTGTACATGGTGTGTACATCTGTTTTTTTATGATATTTTGAGCATTTGGATCATGACAAATTAGACATAAAGTACAAGGTACAAAGGTACCAAGATCTCCCTCTTGTGGTTAGAAGCTCAAAACCACAAGGGAATGACTTCCCTAGGTACACCAAAACTCAACAAAATGTACCTACAAAATATGGCATGTTGTTGTCTAGATCATTAGCAGGAAAATTAGGAGGCACTATGCATATGGATATATGACCTATGTCACTATAATAGTGTATGGGGGTGAGAAAAGGATACTTCACAAAGAGACCAAAGAGTGATCAGAAAAACCCAATGAAACATCCAATTTATGCAACAGAAGTTGATTTCGGTTGTTGCATCATGTACATACATGGGGAAGTGGAATCACAAAGTACACCTTCTTGTGATAATTTAAAACCTGAAGGTGTATGCAAATTGTATTTTGATGGATCCTGTTCCAAATATGGTTTAGATGTTGGGATAATGATGATAGTAATGATCTCTCCCACAATAGAGAAAATTATTTTATATTATAAGTTTGAATTTCAAGCTACCAATAACATACGAGAGTATGAATCATTGGCTCTAGGATTAGAGGTTGCAAGGAAGATGATCATAACACAGTTAGTAGTATTTGGAGATTTTGAGCTAGTGGTACATCATGTGAGAAATGTATATCAAACTAAGCACCCTAGGCTGAGAGCATATAGAAATAGAATATGGGATTTGATTGATAATTTATTTTTGACCTTCAATATTGTTGCTATCTCTAGAGAATTGAATCATCAAGCAGATTCATTGGCTATAATTTCTTGTAATTTTAAAGTGCCCATCATACCTCAAACAAAGTATGAAGTAGAAATGAGGTATAGGCCCGCAATCCATGATAATGTAAAGCAATATCAAGTGTTTTAATATGACCAACAACTTTGAATATTTTTGGAAGTAATTGATGAATTCTCTTCCACTTATATAGATCATGAAGATGATATTGAACAAAGTAAAGAAGTTGTTGATAAAGCACAGTCTGATACATATTTCAATAACCAAATAACATCCCATAAGGTGTGGAAATTGAAGAATAATTTTATTTCTAAATTTCCATTAGAACAATTATTTGAGAAAAATGATGTGCCTATAAATCCTGCAGTGGAACCAAAGGATGAAAGCACACATGATTGCAATGTGGGAACCAAACACTACTTGAACTTATTAAATTGTCTAAGGATATTAACCATGAAATTAGGAATATATATGTTGAGTTGTTCAAGGAATATATTTTTTTTTCTTGGAAATATGAGGACTTGAATACTTATGACACCTCCATTATTCAACATAGGATACCTCTCAATCTAGGGAAAAATCCTTTTAGACAAAAAATTAGACAAGTAAATCCCATATTGTTGCATGTGATAAAGAAAGAAGTTAGGAAAATATTTGATACCAAGATCATAATTCCTTTGAGGTATTCTAAATGGGTGGAAAACCTAGTTCAAGTGAGGAAGAAAAATGGAAAAACAAGATTGTGTGTTAACTTTAGAAATCTGAATAAATGTTGTTTCAAAGATAATTATCCTTTACCTACGATGGATAATATATTGTAGAAAGTGGTTGGAGCTTCTAGGATTTCCATTATGGATGGTTTCTATTGTTACAATCAAGTGGCTATGCACCTATATGATAGAGATAAAATTTCTCTTACCACTCCCTTGGGGACTTTTGTGTATAACATGATTCCCTTTGGACTTACTAATGCAAGAGCCACATTTCAATGAGCAATGGATATTGCTTTTGTCGGGTAAAAGGATAAGTTTATTGTAATCTATGTTGATTACATGATAGTTTTCTCTAAGTCTAATCAAGACCATTTTAAACATTTAAGACAAAC
This sequence comes from Picea mariana, assembly GCA_032191745.1. NCBI lineage: Eukaryota > Viridiplantae > Streptophyta > Pinopsida > Pinales > Pinaceae > Picea > Picea mariana. The sequence continues at coordinate 7,369 of JASDQU011441687.1, forward strand.
CTTCATCAAGTGTAGAAACTATCGCCTATCTTTGAATCCTAAGAAATCTTTATTTTCCATGAAGGAGGGTAAGTTACTAGGACATTTGTATCTCAAGAAGGGGTCACAATTGATCTTAAAAGATTAAAACCCATTAATACAATTAGTTTACCCATAAATAGGAAATAAATACAGTCCTTCCTGGGTAAGATAAATTTTTTGAGAAGGTTTATTCCCTATTTTGCTGAAATTATGTAGAATATTACTAACATGTTAAAAAAGGATATTGATTAATATGGATTGTTTAATCTAAAGACTCCTTTGAGTAGATTAATAAATCCATTGGGGAATATCTATTTACGGTTAGTCCTAATTATGACAAAGCCTTTCTAATATTTTCTTTTGCATCTAAAAATAACATAGCAACAGTTTTGTTGCAGAAGAATGCAAAGAACCAAGAGCAACCTATTGCATTTTTAGCAAAGCATTGAGGGATGTTGAGTTGAAATATAATAACATGGAAAACTAGGAATATGATATGGTTAAAGCTTTGAAAGATGTCAGATATTAAATTTTACATTCTCATATCATTTCTTATGTTCCCTCTGACAATATCAAGGATATTCTAGCTCATAATGACAATGAAGGGAGGAGAGGAAAATGGATTGCTAAATTACAAGAATATGAATTAGAAATAAAGCCTACAAAATTGATAAAAGGTCAAGGACTTGCAATATTACTGATTGTTGCAACTTTGATCCAGATGGATATTGGTGGCCACCCACCTTTTCCAACTGGCTCAAAACAATTTTCTGACAATTTTGGCAATTTACTATTTTTAGCAGTTTTAACTTCCGGGGCCATTTTGAGGGCCTAAATGAAGGTTTTTTGGGATCGATCTCCTCAGTGATAGCTGAAGGCATGATTGAGCCCCCAAAATGAATCTCCTTGGAAATACCTTTCCAACAGGCTATCACACACCTAAAACAGAGATGCAAAAGTTACGACCCCGGGAAGTTGATGTACTAACTTACCCAAACGGGGCCCACATGACTTTTGGCGCTTCATCTCCTAGGGTTAGGTTTTTGGATGTCTAGGGTTTTTGGAATTCTTTCTTATTGTAAAAAATCCTTTAGAGCCTCATTGTAAGCTTCTTCTTGTGAATGCACACTGCCGTCACATCTCTTCTCAGAGATAAGCCGCCAGCATTCCAGCAAGCTTGTTTCCGCTGCATTTTACAGTTTCAGCTTATTTCGTTATTGAATAGAAAACAAGTTTTACTGTATCTCTATTATTTTTTGTTAAGCACCTATTAATAATCTGTATTCATTTCGTTCTTCTCATAAAATCTGGATCAAACCTTCATTTCCACTCTATAGGCCAAAGAGAAATTGACAAGAAGATAGAAGCCATAATGTATATTTGTCCTAAGGTTTAGCCTATTTTTGGAGATCCTCACTAGACACCTAGTAGACAACAAGCGAGGCCTCATTGGTAACTAGTGGCTCAACAAGTGAGGCACTACAAAAATTGTAGAATCCGGAAGTATGAGGTGACAGGCGAGGGATGAGTTGGATCTTCATGGAAAAGGCCTAGAAACTCACATCATTCAATTCTCTAGTGGTCTCTAGAAAATCTAGAAGCCTCTCCCAAGCCTCCTCCAAGAGCTATATAACAAAGGAAATCCTTGGGAAAGGGCAAGGAAGAATTTGAGGCATTGTTATGATGTCCAATTAAAAAGGTAAGTGTTCCATATACCATAGCCATGAGTTAGTGAAGCCATCATGACCAAGGAGATAAAGGAGGAGAAAGGAGAAAGTAGGTCAAGGGAGAAGACATCAACAATGAAGGTATGAGTTTGTTGTATTAATCTTACACTTATTAGTATATCATTTGGCTTTCCCCTGATATATTTGTATACCATTCTGAAATTTTTAATATATGATTCATCTTATTACATATATGATTAGAAGAAATTTATATCTAGGATTATAATCCCAAGTAGAGTGGTAGAGATTATTTTTCTTGTATTTTGTATGCAAGAAGTGGGTTGTGGAGCTTTGAGCTTGGAGTTGGATTTTTAGGACTCCAATAGCCATGAGATACAAAGGACAACCTCAAGAAAGGTATGCGAACTTCACCACTCCTTAGGATAATAATGAATCTATGTGCTTGAATCTAGATCTAGGAAAACCATAAGAAGGTTATCCCTCTTTCTATATAGGATTCCTAGGATAATCCTAGGGAGATTTTGGTGTGTATTTAGAAAGATACATGTGATAAATAATCCCATAACAAAACTGGTGACTCCACTGGGGAACAATTCTTCTTTAGTTTGAGTATCTTGGCCAATATTTCCCTCTGTTTGATTGTGTATTCTTGTGATTCTTCCTTTGATTGATCCAAATCCAAGATCTAGTAGATTTGAGAGGTTTGATACATATCTCAAATACATAGAAGAGGTCCATCTATATTAAAAAAATGTATTCTTAGGTCCTCACCTATTGCACCATAAATGTCACACGAGGCCCATCACTTGTTGCTAGGTCTTGGTCTCATGAGGATCTGCAAAAACTGCAAATATGTAGAGAAAATTCCAGAACCTTGAGGATAGATCTGTCCTATAAGAAATAAGGTTTTCATGTGGATTGTTATGATATTTTATGTGTTTCTGTTTGAGTGTTTTTGGTCACATACTTTCTTATCGTATGCTTTGTTGAATTCTTGTGTGTGGTTTTCTTTCACTTCTTGGAGAGATTCTATTTATGTCTGATAATTTCAATGAATTTGGGATGAGAGCCCAACAACTATGAAGAGATATAGTTTTGTTTTCCATTATTTACATTACTTATCCTTGTGTAACCATTGTCCATTACTAGATCAACCCTTCTAGGTGAGTTTTGGGTGAGTTGCATTTAGTGACATTGGAGTGGGATGATCCAAACTCATTCTCAATATCCTATAGCCCCTTTTCTTGTTGCTTGTTGTTGGTTTCCATTGTGTTTTCTTCCATAGATTAGGAATTGTTTACATTTAAATTGGAAAAAATCACAAAAAAGACAAAAAAAATTATTGCATGCTAGATTTGCTTTTGAAGCATTAGTGAACAAGTGCATTAGGAGCATTGTTTGGTTTTAGATATGAAGTGATAGTTGGTTTCTTGGTGTATGTGAAGTTGTACTTTTACAAGTTTGCAAAGAAAAAAAGGAAAAATATTTCTCCCTCCCATAGCCAGAGTTCATCGAAGTGAACGAATTGCATTGTCATTCTTGCAATTGCTTGGTTGGGCCAAGAGTCAAAACATCACTAAAGTTTCATCTTCTACCCTTGGAATTAAGTAACAACCATAAAAAAAAAGTGTATAATCTAAAATTAATTAGAAATTTTTATTTTTATAGTGAACCAACATTAGATAGGCTTATGGCCCTGGATAAGAATTAGAGAGTAAACTCTCGAAGGCCACAAAACGAAACCTAGATTCATTAAAGATTGAAATTCCATTCTTTCTACCAATGTGTAAGGAATATCTTCTAACACAAGAGTTAAGAACAAGGTCGCATCAGGGAAAGTAGGGATATTACCCCTATTTGTTTGTTTTGTTGTTTTTTATACCACTTTGATTGCTATGTATATGGGGGTTTTGTTGGTTAACACCTTCGTAGCTTTAGGATTTGTTATCCTTCCCTTACATGTAGTTGGACCTATGACTGTTCACCTGACCATTCATTGTCAAGTGGTATCCTTAGTGACCTTTCCTAGGAATCCACATAAGTGACTGCAGGTGGGATGTGCCTGTAGTACCTAGGTAAGATGTTCGTTCATGGTCTCATTTCACCTAGATGGTTCCCATCTTAATAAAGGGTACTTGCATCGATCAGGTTTTTTTCATGCAGATAATCATACATTCTCCTCACACCTTCGCTAGTCGATCATGTGGGGATTTCATCTCCCCCATAGGGTTGGTATTTTGAAGGCCCCTAGGCCAATTGGTCTACTTTTTGTTATCATATATTTTATTAGTGGTGTGCCCTTTGAGTCCAAGTATAAATCAGCCTTAGGTTGAATTATGTTTCGATTTTATCATAGTATATTCACCAAATCAACCTTAGGTTGAATTATGTTTTTATTTTATCATAGTATATTCACCATGGTTGAACTACCACATTGGTCCCATCGATTACAAGGACTTGAACCCATTATAGAGAAACCACCACATATTAAGAGGTGTGAGATAGTTGACAAAGATTTTGAAGGTATTGAAATTTGGTTCAACGAAACTGGCTTAGTCGATGTAGAAGTGGTAGATGAATGTCATCCAAAAATTTTAATCCTCCTTTAACTAATTTGGATGCACCTCTACTTGTCCAAGTGAGGGAAATTTTTAGTGCCCCTTTCTCTTTGTTTACTCACCTTCCCACCATGTTAGGAAAAAGTGATTTATCTAGTGTAGTTCTAGATACGATCCCATCCTCAAGTGGGACAGGAGGAAATCCCCTAGGGATAATCCTAATGATGTCTACATTGCCACCCCTTATCTCTATTGGACCTACAACATCCATACCACTCTATTTTGGTTTCTCTATCTGGGGGATGCCAATTGTGTCTTCATCTCCATCTGTTAGTTTAGTGACCATTTCTACACCCATGCCATCTATCTCGACTCCCACTTTTGTATCTTCTTCCAGTGGGGTGGAGAGCTTTGGTTTCATCATAAGGGGTGGAATTCCCTCCACATACACCATCCCTATTAGAATCCCAGTATCATCAGGAACTAGTTCACCTATTGAGTGGAATATGTCTAGTAGTTTTTGGGTTGTCCCTAGTTAGGATGGGGGTAGTAGTACATAATGAGGTTTTAACTTTCCATGGGTTAGCACATCGTTCCCTAGGGGAGATTCCCTTGGGAGGATATGTTACGAGGAAAATCTCTCTATGGCTAGGGGTAAAACACAATAGACAAAAATGACTGCAGAAATCAACTCTAATCTCAGGTATGCTATATAAACAAATATGCTATAAAGACAAGACAAAAGGCCTTCCTCGTCCAGACGTTCCATGAATTCCACCATTGAGGACTTGAATCAAAGCGATACACTTGCAACTTGTCCTCAAAAACCAAGAAACACAAGCATATGGTGTTAATATATAATGTTAGCACATTCAATATCATAATCCATCAACATTCATAACAAATATTCCCATGGAATAACAATTCAAATATTTGCAAGATATTAATTGGACAAGAAAAGAGTATTTTTATTAAAATGTAATCAGTAGAAGTGAATGAATTACAAACTTTTGTGTCGGTATGGTTCAGAACTGAGAAACTAAGTCCCTTCCAGCTAGGCCTCCACCACTTCAATCCCCCATCCAAGGAAAGCTCATATAAGAGAGACAATGAGGTTCTCAATCAAGTAGGGAAGAGCTTTGGGGTTGAACAATGTGTTCAGACTTTAAAGAACAAAGAGATCTAAACTCAATATAAAGTGAATAATTTCTCTAAAGTAACTTTTCTCTCAAAGTTGAATTCTTCTCCTCTTTTCCATAGCTCGGATTTGGCCAATTTATAGCCTTCAATTGGAACTAAAGGGTCGATTCAAAACATTTCTAGTATATGGAAGGTCAAGGATCATGGATCACGTGATGTGACATGGAAACCCAACACCATTTTTTTAATTTTGAGCAAAAAACCTAATGTACACAGGTTGTAGTGGTGCAACCTGCATATACGCATGTTGTACAATAGGTAGGGCACACATATGTGGAAAAATAATGTTTTTAGCTCTGGGATTTGCAAAAAGGGACTTCAAGTCTGCATAGGGAAATGGAAAAAGTCCCTTTGTGCAAGTTTGCATAGGGTGAGGCAAATCTTGCTATAACAGGATATTTTCACCTTGGGGAGGTTTTCCCTTTATTACCACATTAGGTCCCGGGGGTTTCTTCCTTGGGACTAACTTTGAGAATTTTTTTATTGTAGGGTCCACATTTAACCGCTGGGGAAACCCCCCTAGAGGCATCTTTGGTTCTGGGAGTAATCATGCTCCTAGAGATGCCACCATCCCAACAAGCACTCACTCTTCAAGAAATCCCCAACCCTCTAGTAGTACCAACATAGGGGGACTAAAAGGTCCATCTGGGATGAGAAAGACTTCACCTCGCTCTTAGTATTCATTTTCACCGTTTCCTTTCCTTGAAAATTCAGATTTACCCGATTTTTCATGGTTAAAAAATGAACCTATATCCCATGACCCATCATGACCGAAAATTCCTTCCAAGTTTCCATCAGATATCCCAAAATTTGATGGAAATTCAAGAGAGGAACCCTGCACACATCATATAATATCACTTATGGTGTTGATCCAACTTGTTGATGGATGATAGTGTGGGGTTATCTCTTTTCCAGAGATCCCTGGATGGAGACACTACAAAATAGTACATTGAATTAAAAGTTGGTTCACCAAGTCCCTCCTACTACCCATTCTCAGAGATGTAGCTATTGTTGGGGAGACCACCGAGGAGCAAGAAATTTTGCGTTCCCAAAACTTGGAATTGATCTATTTCACATTTGGGTACAATTTATGATATCATCCCAAATGTTCCTTGGCCATTGACCAATCCAAAGAAACCAAACCCAAGACTCCATGTTGATGGTGCAGCTGCTTTTGTTTCGCATGCCTCTATTAACTAGATAGTTGATCAAATGGGTCAAATTTCCATAAATTCACACCCGTCAGCTTCTGGTACTAGTGCTCAAACTATTCCATTCCCTAATCGGACCTACGAGGTGAATTCAATGCATTCCATGAAACCAAATAATCCTCAACAACCTAGAGGCAAGAAGAAAAGGAATAAAAAGAAAAATTCCAATACTCAAAAAGGGACTACCTCCACCCAAAACACCCAAGACGGAGGCACTGAAGAGAAGCAAAAATGTTGGTTTCTGTAACACCATTTTGTGTACTTCACGGAATAACAATATTGTAACACTTAATTATATAACAACATGCATTTAAGCAATGAAACACATTTAGATCTCTGAGTAAGTCTTAAAAATTACTGCTATCATAATTTTAAAGATGGAATTAGCATTAATTCATATGCACAGTAGAATACATGATAATTATAATACACAAAGATACAGAAACATAATTAAAGCATCATATGGTACTTATCTTAGAAATAGTGGTAGTTCCACCAACCAAGTGCAGGCCTTCCACGAACCTCCCAGCCTTAGACCACACTGCTCATCATCTCAGCAGTGGGTCACCCTTGAGCTAGGACTAAGCTCCACCCCAAGGCAAGAAATCCTAGGCTAGGCTGAGGTTACAGGGAAAACACACAGTCACAAGGAAGGCATTCTCTCCCAAGAACCACTCATGCTCACTACCCATAGACTCTCCTTCCCCACATGCTTGTTCCACCCCAGGAGTATACACCTTCTCTGTCACCTAGACAGTCCTTCGACTGCTAACCTCCCTTGCCTTGGGTTACAGAAACAGGTTGAACCAGAAGTCTCCGATCTCTGTGGCAGCTACAGGGTTCCTTCCAAGAGTTCTCTCCTTCCTCTGCGCACTCTCTCACCTAGAGAGAATCGCTCACAGGCCAACAACCTATTCTTCCAACCTCAATCACCTCTCTCACCTGGAGAGAGTGTTGTACAACTAGCCAACAAGCCCTACGCAGTCCAGCACTGCGTGGCCACAACAACCAATGGGGAAAATAGACACAGGCTTTCCAACGACTCAGCAATGATAGAATGATCTCATGTTTATGGCTTTGGGATAAATATTCCACACACAAGCTTGATCTGTTCAGATGGAGGNGGTTCCAGAATTGCACAAGGTCTCTTTCAAGGTCGAATCGGATGTCCAATTCAGAAGGTTAGGTCGAATGGAGGAGCACCCCCATCATGGCTCATTTCAGTCCTTTATTTGCATGGGCCAGGGTTGATATTTGTCACCCATGCAACTGCATGCATTCCTTCAGCATGCGTTCCTTCCCTTTGGAAGTTGCTTGTCCTTCCAAAAGAACTTAGGATAAGACATATTATTCACATGTCTCTTGGAATAATATTAAATTATTATTCCCAAGTCTTAAGCCCCCTAGGCTTAACACTTAGCCCCTTTTCCCACCTTCCAGCCCCTAATCCCTTACCCTCTCTATGGATGCTTAGTCCCCGATCACTCATTCATCATGTCAGCCTGCACTTGGTGGTGTTTATATTTTATTAATGTGTTGCATACATACAAGTACAAAATCAGGTCCTTGGCCTACAACCCTTAGGCTCTCTGGCCTAACAATCACATAAGCCCACCAGCTTATACAAACTTGGCTCACTAGCCTATAACACATATTTACAATTCATTTCATAAACCAGATTTACAAAGGGATCGACCTTGGGGACACTACAATCCCCTTCCCTTATTTATGCGCTATCCTCAGTGCAACCTTACACTGTCTCTGCAAGATTTTCAAAATTTTTAAAAAGATGCGGGTACTCTGCCCGCATAACATCTTCATGTTTCCATGTTGCATCCTCAAGACCATACTAGGTCCACTGGACCTTTACAAGCTCTATGGCTTGATTCTGGAGCTGTTTTCTTTTCCTGTCCAATATGCGGATCGGATGCACTTGCATGACACCTTCTAGTTCCACCTGAATCACATTCCAATCGATAACATGATTAGCATCAAGTATATATCTCTTCAGCAGTGAAACATGAAACACATTATGTACAATCATAGATGCAGGTAATGCAATCATGTATGAAATTGGCCCAATCCTTTCCAGGATCTCAAATGTCCCATAAAATCTTGCTGCCAACTTGGCGCAACTTCCCAACTTCAAGGAACTCTTGTTAGTTTTTACTTTTAGGAAAACATGATCACCCACTTTGTATTCTCTGTGGGTTTTGTTCTTATCAGCACAACTCTTCTACCTGTCCTGGTCAGCTTTCAAATTTTGTTTAATTCTTATCATTTGGTCTTCCATCTCTTTGAGCATCTTAGGCCCAACTACTGCTCTGTCAGTTGGATTATCCTAGCTCACTGGAGTGTTGCACTTTCTTCCATAAAGTGCTTCAAATGGGCTCATCTTCAGCGATGCATGATACCCATTATTGTAGGCGAATTATACCAAATGCAGGTTGTCTTCCCATCTTGATGGTTTGTCCATCATGTACATTCTCAACATGTCTTCTATTACTCTATTCACCCTCTCTATATGTCCATCAAACTCGGGATGATACGTTGTACTAATATTCGGATTCATTCTAAATCCTTTGAACAATCCTTTCTAGAAATTTGAGGTGAATTTCAGGTCCCTATCAGACACAATCATCTTAGGAATTCCATGCAAGTGTGCCACTTCTTTTAAGAAGATATCAGTAACATTTGTTGCCTTGTGAGTGGTTTTCAGTGGAATAAAATGGGAAACTTTTGTAAGCTTGTCCACCACCACCATGATTGAATCATGATGCTTGCTTGTTCTAGGTAATCTCATAATAAAATCCATTGTCACCACTTCCCATTTCCACTCAGGAATGGGTAAAGGCTATAGAAACCCTGTTGGGTGCCTATGCTCAGCCTTAACTTTCTGGCACTCCATACATCTGGTGATGTATTCAGTGATTTCTTTCTTCAGACCTGGCCAAAAGTAATGGATTTTGACTGCTGCCACAGTCTTCTGATAACTAGGATGTCCGACATACGCCACGTTATGCATTTCTTTTAGAATTGCCATCTTCAATTCTTGGACATTGGGTATCTACACTTTGTTTTTATACATAAATAAGCCATCAACTTCCAAGGTGTAACTTTCCTTGGTCTGTGGTCTCTCATGATGTTGTAGCTTTTCTACCAAATCTCTGAACTGCAAATCAACATTTGTAGCTTCCAAAACTCTATCCCTAATATCAGTCCTGTACATGCTAATGGATGTATCATGTAAGTCATGCACTTTTCTGTTGAGTGCATCAGCCACCTTATTTTCCTTACCCTTGATATGCTTGATATCAAAGTCATATTCTCACAGAAACTCCATCCATCTGGTTTTCCTGGCGTTTAAAGTCAGCTGATCAAATAAATACTTCAGACCATTGTGGTCTGTTTTCAATTGGAATCTCCTTCCAATGAGGTAATGTCTCCATTTCCTCATAGCATGGACAATTGTCGCCAGCTCCAAATCGTGAGTGGCATAATTCCTTTCATGCTCTTTCAACTTCCTGGACTCATAACAGATTACAAAACCCTCTTGGTTGAGAAATCCTACCAACCCCTCCTTACACGTACTTTTTCACACCACGAAATCCATATTTGGATCTGCAATCCTCAGGATTGGAGCGCTAGTTAACAGCTACTTCAATCACTGGAAATTGTTCTCACACTCTTCAATCCATTGAAACTTCTTCTCCTTCCTTTGCAAGGAAGTAATAGTGTGAGATAACCTTGAGAACCCTGCTATAAACCTTATATAATAGCCTACCAAACCCATAAAAGATCTAACTTCTGCCACATTCCTTGGCACTGACCATTCTCGGATGGCCTCAACCTTTTTAGGATCTATAGCGATCCCTTCTTCTGAAATAATATGTCCCAAGTAATGGATCTGCCTTTGATAAAATGAGCATTTGCTCAGCTTGGCATACATCTGGTGTTCTCTCAACACTTGCAGAACTATTCTCAAGTGTTGTTCATTCTCTTCCTCTAACTTGGAATACACCAAGATGTCATCCAGGAAGACTATGACAAACTTGTCTAAATAGTCCCTGAATACACCATTCATTAAGCACATGAAAACAACAGGTGTGTTTTTCAGTCCAAATGGCACCATTGTGAATTCATAATGACCATACCTTGTTCTAAAGGCAGTCTTGTTGATGTCCTCATCCTTTATTCTTACCTACTGATATCCAGATCTGAGATCTATCCTCGAAAATATTCTCGCACCCTTCAACTGATCGAAAAGATCATCAATCCTTGGCAGAGGATACTTGTTCTTGATAGTTACCTTATTCAACTGTCGGAAATCAATGCACAGCCTCAACGTCCCATCTTTCTTCTTCACGAATAGGACTAGGGCACCCCAAGGTGACACGCTTGGGCGAATGTACCCCTTCTTCAAAATCTCTTCAAGCTACAATTGCAACTCTTTCAGCTCTGGTGTACTCATTCTATAAGGAGCCTTTGAAACTAGAGCTGCTCCAGACATCAAATTTATAGAAAAATCGATGTCCCTTTTCGGAGGTAGTCCAGGTACCTCCTAAAATACGTCTTTGAACTCTGTGAGCACCTCATGGTCTCCATGTGTTTGAGACTGCATCTCTGGATGCTTCTTCCACATGAGCTGCAAATAATTGATAGCCCTTCCTGTAGCACTTCTTCAGCTGCATGGCTGAGATTTCTCTGACAGCCACAACTCTGGGAATTCCTTGGACTGTTTTCCAATTTCCCTCCTCATCCAGGCATGTAAACCTTTTGTTATGACAGTCCAGGAGGGCATGGTGCTGGGTTAACCAGTCCATCCCAATTAAGCAGTCATAAGATCCTAAAGGAAAAATATTCAATTCAGCCTTAGTGCTCAATTCTTTCATGTCCACTGAACAGGACTTAACCAATTCAGTGACCTTCCTCTTGGTTCCTGTAGCCAACTATACTAACCAATAATTTTCATGTTTGCTTCTTGATAAATGAAAAATTTCCACCACCCTAGGATCTACATAACTATGGCTAGCCCCTGAATCAATTAAAATAATGAGTGGTCGATTGTTAATCATACCTTCCACTTCAGTCATGTGCTATTGAAAGTCTGCTTGCTTGTTGTCTAGGGCTGCATAGATCCTTGGCATTATACTGCCCATATCCTCCACTGTTTTAGCTTGCTGAACAATATGGACAGTTCTCGCTTTATCTTTTCTGTAGGGGCAGTCTCTGTACCTATGGTTCCCTTTACAGCCCCAACACTCCATAGGTGATGGTATGGGCATTTTCTCACCCACTTCAGCCTTCCTGGACTCTCTAAAGGATGGTTGTCCCTGAGGACTATTTCTAAAAAAGGGAGGCTTGTTTCCCTTCTACCTCTACTCTTTCCTGAACTTCTTCTGATCATCCCAAGCCTTCCATAAAGTAGGCCTTCCTCTTTGTTGTTCATATAAGCATTTTTCCCTTCTTATTGTTTCTTCCATAGTCTTAGGATCATCATACTGAATCTCATCACTGATGGAAGGTGGAAGTCCACTCAGATACCTCTGAATCTTGACAGTCTCATCTTTGATGAATGGAACATACTTCAGTAGTTCCAAGAAACTTCATTCGTACTCATCAATGGTCATGCTGCCTAGCTTGAGTTCAAAGAACTCCTTCATCTTTCTGTCATAATATCTTTTGGTCAGGTATTTCTTCTCAAAATACCTCTTAAATGGATTCCAAGTGATATCTCTCTCTCTGATGTGCTACACTTGCACAAACTGATCCCACCACATGGATGCTTTTCCTTTTAGTTGGTACATCGCAATTCTTCCTTCTACATGAGTGGAGTAGTTCTGCAGTTGGAAATATTTCTTCATGCCAAGAAACCATGTCTCGAAATATTCCTCCTTTGTATTTTCTCCATCAAACGCTACAGGCTTGATCTTGTTCATCTCCCCTTTCAATTCATCCTTTTCGTATTTTCGGTGTTTTCTGGTAGGGGACAGGCTTGAACTACTGTGTGTTTCCCTGCCAGAATGCTTCGGGGAGAGACGGTAATGTCTGTTACCACTCCTCGATCTCCTTATCCTCTTAGGGGTTCTGACACTTCTTGATCTACTTGTGCCACTCTCTTTTTCCAATTTCTTTTCTATTCTTTCCAGGCTCTTCAACATTTTTAAGTTGAATTCACCCTGCCAATCCCTGATTTTCATGAGTTTTCGGCTATCAGCTCGGCAAGCCTGGGCATCTTTCTATAATCTTTCAATGAGTTTCATCATATGTCCTTCCTTATCCATCTCTTTTCTATTTCCATTAGAGTTTGTTCCTTTGACTCCCAGGTTGACATTCCTTCCTACCCTTTCTTCCTCTGTTTCGGAGGCAATCTGCACCTCTTCCAATTCCATACTCGGTGTCGGTTTTTGGTTGTCCTGACACTCGTTGAACTCTGCACACACAACGTGCAGTCAACCAAAGTTTGTCAGGCCTTAACCCTTACAAAATCTCAATATTCATAAATCAACGTGAGTGAGAAAACATTTTAACTTCACAAAGTTTTCTGAGCTCTGACGGCTCTACAATTTCGGGACTTCGGAACTTCGGGTTTTCGGTACCCGGGAGTTCACTATGCAGTGACTCCTAAATTCTTGTCGCTACAATCCCCGAAATATGATACACGGTTTCTTGTACGGGATCCAACGATCCTTGTTGAGTTGGATCTAACAGTCCATATCTTTTTGGAATTTCGTGAATCGAAAGTTCACGATCTAGCGAATCCTAATCTTTGTCGCCTCAATCCCCAAATTCCAAAAATTCAGTTTCCTTGCTCTCCGGGCCCACAAAACATCTTTCACCCTTAGAATTTGCTACGGTTCTTCCGTCTCCGAAGATGTCGGGACTTTGGGACTTCGGGTTTTGGGGTTTCAGTTCTTAAGACTCCCAGACTTGCTTTCCTTTCCAACCTCTGACTTCCAAAATTCTGATTTACTTTATCCTTCGGGCCCACACAGTACAACTGTCTCCACATCTACAGTGGGGAGTGGCACCCTTCGGTGGGTCCACATCACCTATGATGACATCATCGGGTCCCACCACTCTCGCTTGTCTCCTCGACTTACTGGCACATGGTACACCCATGTTTCCACGTCTGTTCAAAAAGAAAAATCCATCTGTTAGAATTTTCTCAAATCTACGACACAGATCTTTTCGGCATTGTAGGGTTTTAGGCATCGGGAGTTCGTGCACCCCACATCTCAAACTTCCATCTGTCGAAATCCCGAAATTACAGTTTACTCCTCTGCTGAATCAGACGGTCAACTCCCTTCCTACGATCTACAGTGTAGATCGTTTCGGGATTTCGGGTTTTGAGTTTCGGAGGTGTTCACCTTCCTCACTTCCCATATCATGACTTTGTGAAATCTGAAAGGTTTTCATGACTAACTCGAGTGTGACTTTGCTAGATATAACGGTCGAGCCTTCCTCCCAAATCTACAACATGGATCTTCTCGAGTTTCTGGGAGTTCGCGTATCATGATTCCCATGCTCCTATGCAACTCAAAAGGGTTTTTAAACCCTGCGCACGTTTTCCTGATCCGATAGTCATGAGGGTTCACTACTTCCCTCCTGAACAGATCCTAAGGCTCTAGCACTGCTGGTGTGGAGTCCTCTCTCCCTATGGCCATATACCACACCAGCTGCGGTTTCACAACACTGCTATACCTCCTGAGCTTATAGGCACGATCAAGTAACTCCTTGACACTCTAGACCATACCAAGGTCCGAAATTGGTCCTCCAGACACAATTTCCCCTCTCACCCTCGGTCCAAAGACCTCTCAACTGGATAATCTAGGCTCAGTGTCGAAACCTTAGCTCTGATACCAAATTGTAACACTACTTTGTGTACTTCGCGGAATAACAATACTGTAACATTTAATTATATAACAACATGCATTTAAGAAATGAAACACATTTAGAGCTCTGAGTAAGTCTTAAAAATTACTGCTATCATAATTTTAAAGATGGCATTAGCATAAATTCATATGCATAGTAGAATACATGATAATTATAATACACAGAGATATAGAAACATAATTAAAGCATCATCTAGTACTTATCTTAGAAACAGTGGTAGTTCCACCAACCAAGTGCAAGCCTTCCACAAACCTCCCAGCCTTAGAACACACTGCTCGTCAGCTCAGTAGTGGGTCACCCCTGAGATGTGACTAAAATCCACCCCAAGGCAAGGAATCCTAGGCTAGGCTGAGGCTACAAGGAAAACACACAGTCACAAGCAAGGCATTCTCTCCCAGGAACCACTCATTCTCACTACCCACAAACTCTCCTTCCCCACATGCCCGTTCCACCCTAGGAGTATACACCTTCTCTGTCACCTAGACAGTCCTTCGGCTACTAACCTCCCTTGTCTTGGGTTACAGCAATAGGCTGGACCGAAAGTCTCTGAGCTCTGTGGCAGCTACAGGGTTCCTTCCAGGAGTTCTCTCCTTCCTCTATGCACTCTCTCACCTAGAGAGAATCGCTCATAGGCAAACAACCTATTCTTCCAACCTCAATCACCTCTCTCACCTGGAGAGAGTGTTGTACAACTGGCCAACAAGCCCCACGTAGTCTAGCACTATGTGGCCACAACAACCAATGGGGAAAACAGACATGGGCTTTCCAATGGCTCAGCAATGACAAAATTATCTCACAATTATGTCTTTGGGGCAGAGATTCCACACACAAGCTTGATCTATTCAGATGGAGGATGTCTCTGCTTTTCCAAAAACCAACACAGACTA
>JASDQU011441688.1:13439-30006 GCA_032191745.1 Picea mariana
CTCAAACTACATTCACTACAACAAATACTAAGTATCCAATATGTACTGGAAGTGTGTCTGAATAGATCAATGACCTCTCTAGCTAGCATCATCATGATATGTCACATAAACAGGGTGCCATAACTTCACCATCACAACCAACATTGTTTTTCAACAGAAAATGACTCAATCCATACTCAAGGGTTAGTACCATGCATCCAATATAGTCTTTCAACACTCAACCATATGTCATCATCTTACATACATTAATTATGTATGCCAAGAATTAATCATGAAGACCTGCAGTAAACAATGTTAGACCCTACAACAAACCATGTCAAACCTTGCAACATAGAGTCATATCATCATACCAAGATGCAACTCATGTGCATATCCATTTTCCCAAGGATTTTTGGACATATATGTTGCCTACTGCACAAACATTTACATATGTATGTGACCTATTCATAGGTCAACATATGCATGTGACCTATTCACAGGTCAACATTTGTATGTACATGATTGTTACCATTGTAACATGTGTATGCTTCTAAATATGACACACTTAAGATTCTCTTAAGGCTTCCATTCTGCTCTGGTTGTTTAGTATTCTTCACCCACTTCTAAAGGTGTCCCTACTTCTCATAACTTGAGCTTCGAGCTTCCATATTTTCAAAACAAAATTCCTTCCTAACTTCATGCCTACTTCTAGTCATGCTATATGAAGACCTCATTATGGAATTTCTTCTTGTGTTCCAAAATTCCTGGAGTTTGTGACCAAATCAACAACAACTGCAGCATCTCATGATGTGACAATTAACAACAATGTGTCCTACTTGATTACATCTCCAACACCTTAGGGTGTTATGAAATCTTTCATTATCTCTCCTTGAATACAATCTACATTCCAAATATTTGTGAGCATATTCATTACATGAGTCACATTGACCATGAAAAACATTTTCATACATTTTCTTTGGTGTCCATCTTCAATCTATATCTCTTCTTTTAGGTGTAAAGATGACTTCTTGATGTCTTCCTTGCTTTGTTCTTTCGAAAATTTCCTTTCTTTGTGTAGATGGTTGACTTGCAACATTATTTCCATCCTTTGAGAGTGAGGGACTTACCTCATGCTTCTTTGAGGTGCTAGCTTCAACATGTGTAGCTTCTTTCTTGTATCCAAGACCTGATTTATCATTTGGTGATCTTTGAATTTCCAAGATATCTTTCAAGATTGTTGAGCTATTCAAGAATTTGTTTGAATTCTCTACTTTCTTTATAAGATCAACAACTTCAGCTTCCAACTTATGAAATGACTCTTCCTTTTCATTTACTTGATTCATCAATACTTCCTCTACCCTTTTGGCTTCTTCAATTTGGGTCTTGAGATGGACAATAATTTCAAGAATTTTTATACTCTCATCATCTACCATCTTATTTTCTTATATTTCATTATTTATTCATTTGATCTCTTCTTCCTTTTCTTCTAGTTGAGGCTTTTTACTTTCTTCTTGTTCTTTGATCATTTCATTCAATTTCAATATATGGCTTTGACTCCTTTTAAGAAAAGTTTTGGTGTTGTCGGAAAGATAGTTATAGTCTATACAATAATGACCATATTTGTATTCATATAGACCCCACTCAAATTTCTTTTGAAGTTCTGATAATTCTTATTATATTCTTTCTATGGGATACCTACCATTAGACTCTACACAAACTATTTATACCTTTTCTTCTTCACTTGTAGAGAAAAATTCAACATCATCACATTTTGAATTATTGCAATCAAGGGTTTGTGAAGATTCTTTACCTTCATTTGAAATGTCTTCTAGATTTTCCTTTTTGCTAACATCATCAAATGATTCTTTAACTTCATTTGAAATGTCTTCAAGACCTTCCTTTTTGCCAACGTCATGACATTTAGAAATAATGAAATCAAGATTTTTTGGAGATTCTTTACCTTCATTGATCTTGATGGAGTTGTCTTCAATATATTACTTATTTCTTTTGTATGTCTCCTCTAGCTTTAGCCATATATCCTTGGTTGAAGTGCATTGTCCCATGCTCTCTTTGATAGAGCTTGAGATTCCACTAAGAAAGGTCTTAAGGGCCAATGCATCATTCTTCTTTCCTTCCATTTGAGCTGCAAACTTTTACTTTTTCTTCAAAAGAATTGATCCACCACTAGCTTCTTCCCAAATACCCGCTCCCATTTCCTTCAAATGCACTCTCATTTATATTCTCCATGTAGAATAATTTTTCTTATCAAGGATTAGAAATTCATCATCCATTTGTGTGTCTATGGATCTCCTCTAATCTTTTTAAGGCTTACATTGAAGGCCCGCTCTAATACCAATTTCTGGACACACCGACCACACTTAGAAGGGTGTGGGGGAGGTGAATGAGAGTGGCACTCTTTTCCCAAACTTTTCTCATTCACAAATCTTCTTAGTTAGCAATCATCATTTACTCATTACTATTTTCTATCATTTGTAACAAGTTAAATGTGAATATGCATCAACAACATATGTCAGAAACATATATCATCAATAACTCATCATCACAAGGAACACAAAGAACACAATATGTATGTACAAGTTTCTTTTTATTATAGACTACGATCCTTGGGTTATCAGCAACAACTGAATAGAGTACAACTCTACAAGAGCACCAACTCTATAATGCGAGACTCAACTTACACACTCAGCACCAACTAAGATGAGCCAACAATCCTCAATATATGTCGATCTATGAATAGGTGCACGACCTGTCCCTAGTGAAACACGTGTATGTATGCACCCTACCAGTAGTACAACTCGTGTATGTATGCGGCTAGCCTATACTACAACCTGTGTATCACTTCTTAGTTACTTAGGATTTTATTTTCAAGATAAACTCAGATCCTATGGAACCTTAAATGACATTCACTTGTGTCTTTCACTATCCAATCTGAACCATAACCTGTCACAACAAATTCAAGCTCTCCAACAACTTACTCATGCATCTCGACCATACAATATGAATGCTACTCAATCATGTATAAGAAACCATTATGCTATAGAAATCATATCAATATTGAATCATAAGAGGGATACTCATTCCATCAACCAAAACAAATCAAATCACAACAACCATACCAAGAATGCCTTAAGAATTTACCACACAACAAGTAAGAGTATCCATCAAGACAATAATGTAACCATACCAGAATTTCTATGGCATATCTGAGCCCATAGAATGAAGATATGGAACATGCTTCAATATTTAAGATCCTAGCACCAACTCACACACAAGTATTCATGAATTTATCCATTGTACGAACTCTGTCCTCATTCACCCCACGTATGTATGCACCCTGGCTCACTGCAGCTCACATATACCTCAAAAACTAGGGTTTCTGAACTTCCAAAACTTTTGTCGTCATGATATCAGACTTATTGAAACTTTGATGAACCTGTGAGATCCTCCAGTCAATATCTCTCTCAGAATAGATCTTCAAGCTATGCTAAAGAGATATATACTACAAGAAACCCCTTGCCTCTTATTTATACTCTCCAAGTAGCTTCCATAGAAGAATCTTCTAGGTCACTTTGTCCACATAGCCACTTTGTGAGGAAGACCCCCTGCCCTCGGGCTGAGATCTGCTTAGGATCTTCACTACAACCACACCAAGGGTTAACCAACCCATTTGTTCAAGCCACAAAGGACCTTGGGTTTCGGAGTTTCACGATCCTTGATGTCGAGATTCTCGACTCTTCCACTTGCTGAAACCCAAAATGTCAAAACGTCGAAATATTTGACCATGTCCTCTTCTGCTCCTGTATCGGGTTTCACGACTTTAGGAATTCTAGAGAAAGGAACCCAAATATCTTGTCTCCTAAAGTGTCAAATTTCCAAATACCAACACATTCATCAATCTTTGTCTCCTCAACAGGTTTTTTGCCTTTTCGGGGTTTCGGACTTCGCGTTTTCGCGAATCCTGTCGTGAGGTTTCCTGACTCTCCAAACCTCGAACCCTGAAACAGTCAACGGAATTTGACTTCGACTGTTGATGAAAACTCGCCACCTATCCTCTCAACTATCCTCGGTCTCTGATGTGGATTCCTGTCACCTTTCACCTTTCCTGGCTTTTGAAACTTGAGCTATCCTCCTGTCGCTATTTCCTCTGTCCTTTCAAAGTTCCAAACTCTGAAATAGCGGCTATACAGAATCAATGAATGACCACCACCCTCCTGATCCGACGGCCCATGTGATTTCGGGTATCCTCCATAGAGAATTTTGACCGTCCGATTCTTCCCTCAAGAACCTCTACGAAATGAACTAATGTCCCCTCGCCATGACCTTCCTTTTGCAAAGCAACTTCACTTCACCTCCCTTTGAATACTTCAAAGAACTACCCCTTCTAATCTTCTCTGATAAATTCAAGTCTCGAAAAAAAAAGGCCTATGCTCGCACTCCTTGTAGAAGACCTTCAAATACTTCTACATATTTGAACTCTCGACTCTGTGCACCTTCTGCAACAACGGTCTCTCTCTCTTTTCCACCTTAGTTAACAAATTTCTAAGGACTCAGCTAGCCTGTTCACACCTTGCACAGCTCTTGTGATTCACATGTACTTTTGTTGGAATGAGAACAACATTATCCCTCCTAAGATTTCAGGGATGAACTCTGAACCTTCGTCAACGCACACCTTGTGAATGTTTCACTACACTCCTTACAGGAAATTCTATCACTCAGGAAGAGAAACAATTGAAACTCATTCTCTCTCTCTCTCTTAGACTTCAAACATTCAACATGAAATCATACATACACAACATAGCATCACAACAAATGCATGATAGAGAGAATAAAACAACTGTAAGCAGACCATTCAACATGTACAAACAGAAAACATCATAACACCATGAATCTGAATTAAAGCTTCATATATTAATTCAAAGCTTTTGTACATGAGTTCTTCTTCTCAACTCTCTGTTACAGCTCTCTCTTCTGTTGCTCTATGCTAATTCTACAATGATCTAATTCTGATTGATACAATGATACATAGATGAGGGTGTCTATAGTTGTTTTCCCTCCTGTTCGTAAAACTATCTAATCTGGAATTTAAATCTAGCTACTTTCATTAACTATGCATAAATGCCTCTACATTCTACAGATGAGAGCAAATCACTCATGATCTGTTTACAATATGCAAGTACGATTCCTTTTAACCATTACATTAATGCTTCAAAAACATTTCCAAAATGTGTAAAATGTATGTTGCACTTTCCAACTGTCTTATGCATTCATGCTCACTTGGCTGGCTGCTTGCGATGCTCCTGCATCATACTCTCTCACTTGAAAATTTTCATGAACTCCTGTTCATGAGCTCTTGCACGGTCTATCCATGCTTCTGAATTTCTGCTTCATCCTCCCAACTGGCATCTTCGACTGGATGTCCCTTCCATTTGACCAAGAATTCAAAATACTCTTTTCTCCTTGTTCTCTTGTTGATTCTCTTGTCAAGTATACTTTCCATCTATGGCTTTTCAGCTACATGAATTTTTTTAGTCCATTGAACCTTTGTCTGTTCACTTTCTTCTCTCACTTCTTCATCTTTGTAAGGGTACAAATCTAAGATATTGAATATTGGTGAAATTTTGATTCCATCAACTAGCTCGATCTCATATGCGTTTGCCCCAAATTTCTTTATGACCTTACATGGTCCAATCTTATTCAGTTTCAATTTGTTATATGTTCCCCTTGGGAACCTTTCTTTCCTCATATGTGCAAGAATCAGATCACCAACTTCAAACTAAAGTTCTCACCTATGTTGATCTACTCTGGGTTTATACTCTTGGCTAGAGTTTTTTAGTCGTTCCTTAACTCGGCTGTGAAGCTCCTTCATTGTTTCTGCAAAATCCTCTGGACTATCACTTCTGAATTCAGTTTTTTTCATCTCTTTTAATTCAGAAACTCTCCTTGGCTTCATCCCATATATAATTTTGAATGGACTCTGCCCTGTTCTTCTATTGATTGAATCATTATAAGAAAATTTCGCCTATGGCAGAATGTGATCCCACTAACTGTGTTGTTCAGTCACTAGGCTCCTCAGTAAATCTCCCAATCTTATGTTTACAACTTTTGTCTGCCCATCCGTCTGAGGATGATACGTTGAGATAAAAGACAAACTTGTCCCTATCTTCTTCCATAAAGTCCTCCAGAAATGTCCAATGGACTTGGTATCTCGATCTGAAACCATACTCCTTGGCAAGCCGTGAAGTCTAACAACTTCCTTGAAAAACAGGGTCGCAATATGAGTTGCGTCGCTAGTTTTCTGGCATGGTGTAAAATGTGCCATATTTGAAAATCTGTTTACCACCACAAAGATTGAATCAAATCCTCTTTGTGTTCTTGGCACCCCCAATATAAAATACATGCTCACTGCATCCCACGACCTCTCTGGTATGGGTAATGGATGGTATAACCCTGTGTTTTGCCTTTTTCCTTTTGTGTGCTGACAAATTCTACATATGTCCACAAATATTTTGACATATGTCCTCATCCCTGGCCAAAAATATGAGCCATTTAATTTAGAGAACATTTTGTCATGACTGAAATGTCCGACCAATTCTCCACTATGTTTTTCTTTCAGCAGATTCTCCCTCATGGAGAATTTTGGAATACATAATTTATTGCCTCTAAATAATAATCCATCTTGGATCATATATTCATTCCACTAGCTTCTTTCCCTGAGAATTGGATTCTCAGATGCCTCATATGCCTCTTTAAAATCTGGATCGTCTTTGTACATTTCTTTGAGATTATCAAAACCTAAAGTTTTGACTCTAAATTCCTGCATCAGCAAACATTTCCTGCTCAAAGCATCAACAACTTTGTTAGAAGTTCCATAAATATGTTTAATTACAAAAGTAAAATTCTACATGTATTCAACCCATTTTGCATGCTTTTGGTTCAAATTATCCTATTGAGTCAGAAATTGTAAGGCATGATTATCATTGTACAAAACAAACTCTTTAGGAACCAAATAATGTCTCTATTTCTTCAGTGCTTGTATGACTGCATAAAATTCTTTGTCATATGTTGAATATTTAATCTTGGCTTCATTTAGTTTTTCACTGAAGTATGCGACCGACCTATCATATTGGCTCAAGACCGCTCCAATTGCAAATCCACTAGCATCACACTTGACCTGAAATGTCTTACTGAAATCTGGCAACAGCAGAATTGGCTGTTCAGTAATCTTTTTCTTCAGCAAGTTGAAACTCTTCTCTGCTTCCTCTGTCCAGTGAAAATATTTGTGTCTTTTCTTCACCGTGTTTATCATCGGTGTGCTAATTCCACTGATTTTTTTGGTAAATTTCCTATAGAAACTAGCCAATCCATGAAAGCTTCTAACTTCAAATGTACTATTCGGTGATGGCCAATTCTTAATCACCTCCACTTTATCTGGATCCATTTTCATCTTATCTATAGAAATAAAAAACCCCAAATAAATGAGTTTTGTCCTCATAAATGTTGATTTCTTCATATTTATCATCAACTTCTCTTGTTGTAATCTCTTCATCACTGTAGCTAAATGCTTTAAATGCTCTGCTTCTATCTTGCTGAAAATTAATATATCGTCACGATATACAATGACGAATTTTCCTATGAAATCCTTCAAGACTTCATTCATCAATCTCATGAAAGTATTGGGTGCATTTGTTAATAAAAATGGCATAACAAGTCATTCATACATCCCCTCATTCGTCTTGAATGTTGTCTTCCATTCATCACCTTCTCTCATACGAATTTGATTATATCCTCTTTTCAAATCAATCTTTGAAAAAAAAATTGCCCCACTCAAACAATCCATCAAATCATCCATCCTTGGCAAAGGAAATCTATATCTAATGGTAATCTTGTTGATTTCCCTTGAGTCTATACACATCCTCCAGCCTCCATCTTCTTTGGGCTGAGCATTATTGGAACAGTGCATCGACTCAAGCTCTCTCTAACCAACCCTCTATCCATTAAATCCTGGACCTGTCTCTTGACTTCTTCATTCTCCTACGACATCAACCTGTATGCTGCTTTGTTTGGTAAACTAGTTCTAGGTATAAGATCGATGTGATGAATTATACTTCTGATCGGTGGCAACGAACAAGGTAGTTCATCTACTACTATATCAACAAACTCTCCCAGCAACTTCTGGATTTCCTCTGGTAAATCATCCACTCTTGTACTGGTTAAAACAATTCTAGGCTTCTTGACCACAACAAATTGTGTGTTTTCCTTCTTTTTAACCTCCTTAAGAAGTCCCTTCCCACTCATGAGAAGTACAGTGTTGTTCACCTTTGGTTTCACTTTTTTATCCTTAATTGACAACAACATGTGAGTTCTCCCTTTCTTCTCCAGGGTGTATGTGTTCTTTCTCCCATCATGAATCACATTTCTGTCATATTTCCATGGTCTACTCAACAATAGATGAAAAACATCCATGGGAATAACATCACATGGTATTTCATCATTATATCCTCCTATTTTAAATTCAACTAAACATTGTTTAGTGACATTTACCCGATGTCCTTTTTGTAACCACGAAACTTTGTATGGGCTTGGATGTATGATAGTCTCCAGCTCCATCTTTTATACTATCTCTATAGAAATGAGATTGTCTGTGCTACCACTGTCCACGATGACTTTTCATACCCTGTCTTTGGTCTTGCAAGTAGTCTAAAAAAGTTTGTTCCTTTGGGTTGGGTTCTCTGCCTCCTTCTGCGACATCAAGAGAAATTTTCTCATCATCAGTGATCTTCCGCCCTCAGCATCTTCTGCCTCAACATTTCATCCTTGTGCTTCAACAATGTGAGTTTCACTTCCTTCTTTCTTTCTATCTGGACATTCATNGAAACTCACATTGTTGAAGCACAAGGATGAAATGTTGAGGCAGAAGATGCTGAGGGCGGAAGATCATCCTTGTGCTTCAACAATGTGAGTTTCACTTCCTTCTTTCTTTCTATCTGGACATTCATAGGATTTGTGTCCATTTTTTCCATAGGTAAAGAATTTTATTTCTCCACCTCTGCCTCTTCCTCTTCCTCCGGTTTGAGGAAAAGTATTTCTATCAGCATACTATCCTCTTTGTGAGCTTCCTCCTTTCTCAGTTTGAGTTTGAGGTTTCTTCCACTCTTCTTTAGGTTTCTGATTTCTGTCTTGGGCAATTGTTTTTCCTCTGGCTTGAATTCTGCCTCGGCCTCTCTGACCTTGCTTTTGGCTCAGCCTCTCTTCAGCTTTCAGAGCCATCTGATAAGCATCCTCTACATTCTGAAGGGTCATCATGCTCATCTCATCCTGTATGTCATATCATAGACCATTCATGTACCTGAAAAACTTTTCATCATCACTTTCTTGATGACCTGCTATGATGTTTATCTTGTAGAACTTTTCAGTGTATTCTTTCACTAACATCAGCTTCTGTCTCAAATTCTGCATTCTCCAAAACAAAGTAATTTGATAATCCTTGGGTATGAACTTTGCCTTCATCTTCGCAACCATTCTATCCCAGCTCTTGATTTTCTTCTTGCCTTTACAACATCTATCAGCTTGCAGTTCATCCCACCATAATGTTGCATGTCCTTTAAGTCTTCTGATAGCATGTTTAACCTTTTTGTCTTCCTCAATATCCTCATAGTCAAAATATTTATCCAGAGCTCTAATATAGTCTAGATGCTCTTCAACATCCAGGTTCCCCTCATATACTGGAATGTCCATTTTTTCTCTGGCACCTATCCTAGCAATAACCCTAAATAGGCATTCATCTACAACATCTTCGACTGCTACTTCTTCTCCTTCATGTCCATCTTCATTTTCACTTTCAGCCTCGCTAATATCATGAGCGTCGACTGTGCGCCTTTGTGCTGTCTCCATGGCATTAAGCTTGGCACGTAGTTCATGCATTTCCCTTTCCACTGCTGGATCAGGCATTGGCATGGGTCTGTCTCTTCTTCTCGGTGGCATGTTTGAGAAATGCTTCTCTTTTCTCTGCTACAGAAAGCAAAGAAATTGTTTTGTGTTCTGATACCACAATTGACCCAGACCCCCTGCCCTCAGGCCAAGATCCACTCAAGATCTTCACTACAACCACACCGAGGATTAACCAACCCTTTTGTTCAAGCCACAAATGACTTTAGGTTTCGGGGTTTCACGATCCCTGATGTCGAGATTCTCGACTCTTCCACTTGCTGAAACCCAAAATGTTGAAACGCCGAAATCTCTAACCGTGTCCTCCTCTACTAATGTATCGGGTTTCATGCCTTCGGAAATTCCAGAGCAAGGAACCTTGATCTCTTGTCTCCTCAATTGTGAAGTTCGATTCCCAACACGTTCATCAATCTTTGTCTCCTCAACGGGTTTTTCACCTTTTCGGGGTTTCGAACTTCACAATTTCGCGAATCTTGTCGTGAGGTTTCCTGACTCTCCAACCCCTGAACCCTGAAATAGTCAACGAAATCTGACTTCGATTGTTGATTAAAACTTGCCACCTGTCCTCTCAACTATCCTCAGTCTCTAACGTGGATTCCTATCACCTGTCACCATTCCCGGATTTTGGAGCTTGAGCTCTCCTTCTGTCACTATTTCCTCTGTCCTTTTGAAGTTTTGAACTCCGAAATAGTGGCTATACAGAATCAACGGATGACTTTCACCCTCCTGATCCAATGGCCCACGTGATTTCAGGGATTCTCCAGAGAGAATTTCGACCATCTGATTCTTCCCTCAAGAACCTCTATGAAATGAACTAATGTCCCCTCACCATGACCTTCCTTCTGCAAAGCAACTTCACTTCGCCTCCCTTTGAATACTTCAAAGCACTACCCCTTATGATCTTCTCTGATAAATTCAAGTCTTGAAAAAAAAAGGCCTATGCTCGCACTCCTTGTGGAAGACCTTCAAATACTTCTGCGTATTTGAACTCTCAACTCTATGCACCTTCTGCAACAACAATCTCTCTCTTTTTCGCCTTAGTTAACAAATTTCTAAGGACTCAGCTAGCCTGTGCATGCCTTGCAAGGCTCCTGTGCTTCACTTGTACTTCTGCTATAATGAGAACAATAGTATCCCTCCTGAGATTTCAGAGATGAACTCTGAACCTTTGTCAATGCACACCTCGTGTACGTTTCACTGCACTCCTTACAGGAAATTCTCTCACTTAGGAAGAGAAACAATTGAAACTCATTCTCTCTCTCTCTCTCTCTTAGACTTCAAAATTTCAACATGAAATCATAAATACACAGCATGGCATCACAAGAAATGCATGACAGAGAGAATAAAACAACTGTAAGCAGATCATTCAACATGTACAAACAGAAAGCATCATAACACTATGAATCTGAATTAAAGCTTCATAAATTAATTCAAAGCTCCTGTACATGAGTTCTTCTTCTCAACTCTTTGCTACAAATGTCTCTTCTCTTGCTCTATGCTAATGCTACAATGATATAATTCTTATTGATACAATGATACAAAGATGAGGGTGTCTATAGTCGTTTTCCCTCCTGTTCCTAAAACTGTCTAATCTAGAATTTAAATCTACCTACTTTCATTAACTATGCATAAATGCCTCTACATTCTATAGATGAGAACGATTTGCTCATGATCTATTTACAATACACAAGTATGTTTCCTTTTAACCATTACATTAATGCTTCAGAAACATTTCCAAAACATGTAAAATGTATGTTGCACTTTCCAGCTGTCTTCTACCTTCATGCTCGCTTGGCTGGCTGCTTGCGATGCTCCTGCATCACTTTGTCCACATAGTCACATATGTCCAACTTTTCCCAATTTTCCACTTTTCCATGTATCCAATAGCCACATGACCACTTAACCATCTTTCCTCATTTTAGGGTTAACCTTCTCATAACTAGTTTCCATAATTACAAAGCTCTCCATTTATTTGATTATTTAAATAATCCTCCTTGATTTTGTCACTTTACTTTATTATTTAAATAATCACTTCACTTTATTTAAATGATATCTTCTTTGGAAGCATTTTGACTTCTTTTACCTTTTGGGGCTTCAAGCCATCATATGAGGGTCCTCCAACTTCGTAAGGCCATAACTCTCAAACAATGATGAGTTATGTGGCCTTCCACATACCACCAGAAATGGCATGAAAAACACTATCCATCCAGGATAGTTTCACTAATAAATTCACTAGCCTTCATATCATTATTCCACTATTAAGCATGGGTTCTCTAACCAAACATCTAGGATAACTCAATCCGCAAAGCATCTTCCTGTGAGGGATTTGAGCGTAAGGGGGCCACTCTGGAGTTCATCCATTTGTACTCTTTATCAATGATGATAATACAATAATGAGTCATCTTTACACCAATCCAACTTTTCATCATATATCAATGACAACTCATTGATCCATCTTCATCGATGCATCATATATCAATGACAATTGATTGATCCATATTCATCTATGCATTAGATACCAATGAAAACTCATTGATCCATTTTGCATCGATGCATGACATCATATGACTATGATTCCAGCTGACATCAATCCATTCACATCAAGGACAATACATAGTTCATCAATATACTATAACAAGACATTGTTCATTTGACATCAAACCTTTGACCTTTGACATCAATCAATCATCTTTTGGGATCAATCAATTCTTTGATATCAATCCTTTGACATCAATCAATCGATCATCCTTTGGCATCAATGAAAACATGATTCAACACTATGTGTTGATTTATGGTTGACGTAAAAAATTAATTAATCTCGCACCTTGGATTAAAGTGGATGTTTGTGTTTGTGCCTTGAAATAAAATTAAGTTGATTGCTTTGCACTTTATCTTATGTCATTATATGATTGATTTAGTAATTAAGTTCTCTTGTGCCATGGAATGTATGTTATGTGTGATGGTTTATTAGATTGATATTGCACCATTTATTATCGTTGATGTTGTTGGTTTAGCATAGTTGGCTTGGACTTGATTGTGTTATAAGAATGTAGACAACTCCTTGTTCTGTAGAAAAGTCGCCATCCCTAAGACCTTAAATGGTTAAAATAAAATGGAACCTGGGCTTGAGCGTTTCTTATGTGTCCTGGAGGTCCTAATCTTGTAGGGTAGGTTGGGAAGGTAGTCATTTTATATTCATTATCTGATTGATTGTTGATGTAAATTGCTTCAATATGTTACGATGCACTAAACTACTACATTATTTATGTTTATGTGTCCCATTCTTCATTGATGCATTGAGTGCACCGTTAGTGATTTCCATGATCAGTAACTGACACTTATTTTACTTAAGATGTTGTTGATCAGGCATTACTATGATCATGTGTTGATGTTAAATTCTTAATGCAAAAAAAAAATATTTTACCTTTTGTGCTTTGCGTTTTCTTAGTCGTAACAGAGGGTCGTTACAATTTACTAAGGTCAGATGGCTCAAATGATTCTCTTTAGTCTTGATAAAGAACAATATATCATCCATATATAAAACCACAAACTTACCAATGAAGTATTTCAGTATTTCATTCATCAACCTCATAAAAGTAATTAGGGCATTTGTTAATCCAAATGGCATAAAAATCCACTCATACAATCCTTCATTTGTATTAAAGGTTGTTTTCCACTCATCACCTTCTCTCCTCCTTATCTGGTGATATCCACTTTTCAAGTCTATATTAGAAAATAAATTTTCTCAACTTAAACAATCCATCAAGTCATCCATTCTTAGCAACGGAAATATATACCTGATGGTGATATTGTTTATGGCTCTTGAGTCTATACACATTCTTCATCCTCCATCCTTCTTTAGACTCAACAAAGTTTGTACTGCACAAGGACTCAAGATTTATCTGACCAAAACCTTTTCTAACAATTCTTGGACTTGGTTCTTTACCTCCTCATTCTCTTGAGGTGTCAATATGAATGCTTCTTTGTTTGGAAGACTTGCTCCCAATATCAATTCAATATAATGGATGATACTTCTGATGGGTGGAAATGAGTTAGGAAAATCATCCACTACTATGTCCGCAAAATTATCCAACAACTCATGAAATTATTCAGGAAAAACATCCATCAAAGTACTTGTAAGGGAAAATTTGGGTTTCCTCACCACAACAAAATACATCTCATGTTCCTTATTGAATTCTCTTAGGAGTTCCTTCCCACTCATGAGAAGTATTCTTGTGTTGGTTTCCTCTTTCACTTTCTTCTCCTCTATTAGCAACAGCGTGTGTGTTCTACCATTATTATCCAAGGTGTAATTATTATTTCTCCCATCATGAATGAAATTTGTGTCAAACTGCCATAGTCTTCCCAACAAAACATGTGATGCAGGAGCATTGCCAACAACACGCGAGCGTGGAGGAAGTGCCAATACATTTTGGCACATGATGAATTATCTGATTGTTTTTGAGGTTTGATACGCCAAACGTTAATGAAAAAATTAAGGAAGGGCATACTTCTTGACTGTAATTAGACCTTGAGCATTCTTCTCTCATCTGAAGGACTAAGAGGCATTTATAATAGTAAATGTAAGTAGGTAGCTTTGAATTCTTAGATTAGACAATTTTAGGAGCGGAGGGAAAACAGATATAGACACCCTCACATGTATCATTGTAACATTATTAGCATCATAATCAATTAAGAGAGCATAGGAGAGCAGAAGCAGAGAGATGTGTAGAGTAAAAAAAAAAACCCATGTATAGAAGTTCTGGATTAATACAAAAATCTTTAGTTCAGACTCATGGTGTTAAATTGCTTTCTGTGTTTGTACATGCTGATTGATATATGCTTGGTTACTCTCTGTTATGCATTTTATTTGATGCGCGAATGTTTGATTTCATATTTAATGTCTTAAATATGAAGAGAGGGAGAGTAAAGAATGAGTTTCAATTGTTTCTCTGTCTGAGCAAGAGTTTTCCTGCGAGTGCAATGAAATTGTCCGCAAGGTGTGCATTGAAAGAAGTCAGAGTTCGTCTCTGCAAGCTCAGGAGAGATAACATTGTTCTCATTCTCGCAGAATTGCAAGTTAAAGCACAGGAGTTGTGCAAGGTGTGCACAGGCCGAGAAGAGTCTCAGAGTTTGCAGCCTGAGGGAGTTGTTGAAAAGAATGTTATCGCAGGAGAGTGTGCAGAGTCTAAGAATTCAAATACTTGGAAGTATTTAAAGAACTTCCGCAAGGAGTGCGTGTAGGAGTCGCATTGAAGACTCGAAGTTATGGATAAATATCAAGAGTTCTAGTGCCTTGAAGAGTTGTAAGAAGGCGTAGTGAAGGTGTTTTCCAGGAGGACATGTTCTGAAAGGAGATATCGTGTTCATTTTGCAGAAATCATCAAGGAGGAATTTGATGGTCGGAATACTCCGTGGAGAATTTGTGAAGTCATGAGAAGCATCAGATCATGCATAGGAGTAGGGAAGTTATGGTAAGCATTTACCGAAGTGAAATCTCGGGAGAATCAGACCGTAGGATCCAAGCTAACAAGGGTCATTGGATCACCCACGTAAATATCATTTCGGGGTTTCATGAGTTGAAGGGTAGAAACCTTTGCATCAAGACTCGTGAAGTTGCGAGATGCAAAGTCTCCAACTAGCGAGAGAATCTGAGCCATCCATCAAAGGAGGACACATTTCATGAGATCACCTGTATCGGGGATTCAAACATCGAAGGTCAGAAAGAGAAGTTTTTGAACTTCGCGAGTGGCGAAGCTGCAAAGAAAATCAGGACCATCCATATGAGAGTGGACAGGTGGCACGCTCCCCGACACGGAGTTCAGACCTTTGTTGACCATTTTGGGGCTTCATGAATTGGAGAACCAAGAGCATAGCGTCAAGATTCGTGAAGTCATGAAGTATGAAATTCCAAAAAGGTGGGAAGTTCCATTGTGGGACCCACATAGACGATGTGTCGAAATTTTTCCATTTCGGCATATCGGAGGATAAGAGGTCGAGACTTTTTTTCCGAAATTCCCGAAGTCACGAGTAGCGAAGCCATGAGAGAATTGCCTTCATCTATTAGGAGGAGGATATGTGGCAGAGATCTAGGGATCTCGTGAACTCAGAGGTTTGCAAGGTGAGAGCCTAAGGGTTGGAGGCTCCCAATCACAAAGTCGCGAAATTGCGAGGAGTAAGGATAGCAATTAGATCCAGGTCATAGGAGGATCGTTTGATCAAGAACCCCATTGCATTTCATGCATTCGGGGGTTTGAAGGTTGAAATGGGTCACTTTCAACTGCAGAAGTCACGAAGTGTCGAAATCCAAGGTACAGAGGAAACATGTGGCAAAACTACACAGTGGGCCCAGGAATTAGGCCAGTGGACACATGTCACCTCATGGAAGGGGTCAAAACTTCGTTGACTTTTGCATATCGATATTTCATGAGGTAAGAGCATGAACGCACGACGTTGAAACTTGTGAAGGTGCGAGAGGCGAGAGGAGCTAGCTTTAAGCCTAGCCAGTGGTCACACATAGAAGGTGTTGAAAGAGAAGGAGCTATACCCATTTCGTGATCTCGGGTATCGCGAGATTTGAGAGGAAGAGTCGAGAGTCACGACTCATGAACTCGCAAGATTG
>JASDQU011441689.1:0-21054 GCA_032191745.1 Picea mariana
AAAACCAGTTTCGGTTAGGCAGATATAAACCATGCAGTTTAAGAAATGTATGAAAAAAGGTTGCCAAGTGTATGTTGTTCAAGTAACTAATCTGTTAAAAAATTAAAACAAACCCAGTTTAGAGGACTTTGTAGTCCTACATGGGATTAGAGAGGTATTTGTGGATGAAATACTAGAACTACCTCCATGAAGAGAGATAGATTTCTCTATCGATCTACTACCTATATCTTCCCCGATATCTAAGGCACCTTATAGAATGAGTCTAATCGAATTAACGTAACCTAAAATTCAGTTGCAAGAACTTCTAGATAAAGAATATATCATACCAAGCATCTCACCTTGGGGAGCACTGATTCTCTTCGTTAAAAAGATAGATGGGACCTTGAGACTATGCACTAACTATCGACAACTAAATAAGATGACGATCATGAATAAGTATCCTTTACCCATAATTAATGACCTGTTTGACCATGTTGGAGGAGAAAGGATCTTCTCTAAGTTAGATTTAAGGTATGGTTATCACCAAGTGAGAATAAAAGACGAAGATATAAATAAAACAACATTTAGAACACATTACAGACACTATGAGTTTGTCGTAATTCCATTTGGTCTTACTAATGCACCAACAACCTTTATGTATTTGATGAATAGTATATTCAGTCAATATCTAGATAAATTTGTGTTGGTGTTTATCGATGATATTTTAGTTTACTCGAAAATGGAAGAAGAACATGAAGAACATCTGAAAATAGTATTGGAGACCTTAAGGAAACACAAGTTGTAAGTAAAGTTTTATAAGTGAAACTTCTACCAAAGAAGGATATAGTACCCAGGACACGTGATATCCGAGGAGGGTATTGTAGTTGATCCAAAAAAGATAAAATTCATTATGGAATGGCCTGTCCCTAAGGATGTAGCAGACATTAGATCATTCATGGGAATTACTGGTTATTACTGAAGATTTATCGAAGTATTTTCTAAGATCACATATCTAATTACATCCCTATGGAAAAAGGGAATAAGATTTACTTGGTCACAAAAGTGTTAGGACAACTTTGATAAATTAAAAGTGTTATTAACTACAACACCTATCCTAAGGGTAGCAAATCTTGATAAATATTTTACTGTTTGCGCGGATGCAAGCAAAGAAGGCTTGGGAGGTGTCCTAACACAATATGGACATGTCATCTATTACGAATCACATAAACTGAAAGAACATGAACAAAATTACATTACACATGATTTGGAATTAGCAGCCGTAATTCATGCTCTGAAAATGTGGCAACATTATTTAATGGGGAGAAGATTTCTGCTACTAACTGACAAAAGTGGTGTAAATTTTTTATTCAGTCAACCAGATCTCAACGCAAGGCAAGTGAGATGGCTAGCCTTTTTAAGTGAATTTGATTTTAAAGTAAGACACATCAAAGGAAAAGGAAACAAAGTTGCAGATGCTTTAAGTCGGAGGAATAACAGACTTTATGAGATAAGTGTTAGCAAAGCATAAAATGACATCAAACAAAGAATAAAATATGCAAGCTATAATGATGAAAAGTACATCAAATCTACTTATAAAGAAATTAATATTGCTGAAATTTTTATGAAAGAAATATTTAGATTGCATGGAATTCCTAAGATGGTGATCTTTGATAGATATGTCAAATTTACGTCAAAGTTTTGGAAGAATTTGTTTGCAGGATTGGATACTAACCTGAATTTTAGTACAAGCTACCATCCACAAACTAATGGGAAAACAAAATGAACAAATCAGATTGTGGAAGACATGTTACAAATGTACGTGACAACAAAACCAACTAAGTGGGAGGAGTACCTACAGTTAGTTGAATTTTCTTACAATAATGGCTCTCAAATATCAGCCAAGATGCATCCCTTTGAAGCATTATATGGAAGGAATTGCACAAACTTAATTAGCTGGGATAATCCAATTGATAGGCTTATGATGGGACCAGAGATGATCCAGGAAATGGAGAAAATGGTAAAAGGGGTACAATAGAATTTAAAGGATGCCCAAGACCAACAAAAACGATACATAGATTTAAAAAGGAGACACCAAGAATTTCAAATTGGGGACCACGTGTATCTGAAATTCAAAGCAATGAATATCTCTCTAAAGCTAGGAAATTGTTCAAAGTTGGCACCTAGGTTTTGTTGCCCCTTCGACATTTTAACTCGAATAAGACCTGTGGCGTATAAACTAGCACTTCCTTCAAACTTAAAATTTCATAATGTTTTTCATGTTTCCTTATTAAAAATGTATAGTCATGATCCCACTCACATCATTGATTGGAACAAGGTGCAGGTGGAACTAGAAGGCAAGTTCCAAGAGGAACCTTTGTGCATTATGGACAGGAAAGAAACAATACTACAAAATAGAGTCATCACCCAGATAAAAGTGCAATGGAAGCACTTTAGCCCTGAGGAGGCCACTTGGGAATTGGAGGAAGATTTGCAGAAATATTATCCAACCCTATTCCGAGAGAGGAATGAACACTGAGGACAATGTTGTACTTAAGGGGGAGAGGATGTAATATCCTCAAATTTTAGAATA
Source organism: Picea mariana (assembly GCA_032191745.1). Taxonomy (NCBI): domain Eukaryota; kingdom Viridiplantae; phylum Streptophyta; class Pinopsida; order Pinales; family Pinaceae; genus Picea; species Picea mariana. Next base: position 2,570 of record JASDQU011441689.1, read on the forward strand.
TTAAATTCTAAGTGAACTTTGAAATAAATTTCCATTTTTGGAAAATTTGTATTTGGAAATTATTTTCCATTTATGGGAAACCCGAATTTGGAATTTTGATTGTTGTAATTAATTATTTGATGACTCTTGGGAAATTGTTTGATTTTCCCAACTATTCTCTTTTATTTTGGCACATGAGTAAGACAAACTTTTAATAAATTAAATGCTGGAAGACAAATAGAACAACCATGTTAAAAATAGATGACCATGACTCCATGAGTGGGGAACATCTTTGAGTTACCTCAAGGATGATTTTTACAAGTGGCATATGTGGAATTTGACCACTAGCAGCCCCTAAAAATCAAGGAATTGTAAAGATGTGAATTTCCCCAAGGAGGGAGGGAAAGAACTAGGCACAAGGATGCATATAAAAACAACATATGGAGGAGGCAGGACGTTGCCTAATATGTTGGGGAAAAGAAACTATTTGATGTTATGAGAAATTTTAGTGTGAGGAAAAGGAATTTGTGATCTGTGGATGGTGACTATAGCTAATGAGGATCATTCAATTTTCCCTTATTGAATCATGGTCAAGTTAGGGGGTGAGCAGGACAAGTGAACTTCGTTGTTCTGTTTTATGGTTGGGTGGAATGTGGTTGTTCCATTTGTATTCCAACATCAGGTTTCATATATGTATCTTGGCATTCATTCCTTGTCAATGTTATGTTTATGATTATTACTTGTTAGCAATATGATGGCTATGTGTACATAAGTAATATCAATTCTTAAGGGATTGTATGATCATGTTTTACTATGGCTTATTATAGTTAAATGATACTGAATATATTGTTTATTGGAAATGTGATGGTGGTACACACACACACACACATATGTGTGTGTGTGTGTGTGTGTGTGTGTGTGTGTGTGTGTGTACTCATACATAAATAAATAGAATAATTATTTTATGTTCCTATTGGCCATTAAATATGGTTGTACATATATATTTAACTGTATATGTGTGTGTGTGTGTTCTCATACATAAATAAATGTTCCTATTGACCATTGGATTATATATATGTTGAATTTCTATTCAAATCTGTACAAACACAGTAGAGAATAGATAGAAAGAATAACAGTTTGAATAAATTCTTTATTACCACGAAAATATAGTGATAAATTCAAAGTACCTTGCAAAAGAAACCACTGTATTCTATCATTGTTCAAATATTACAGTTGGAGTACCATAGAACAAAGACTCGACAACCTCTTGTATTGTAACAGATTTCTAAGAAGTATACACATAATATGTATGTAACCAAAGTAATGCGTGCATAGATCATAACTCGAATACCTTTCAAGGTAAGACGCTCCCTTCATCTGATTACATCAATTTGCACAACCTGCAAAAGAAGAAAAATGAGGGTTTAGTAATATGTGCTAACATTTTAATTCTATGGAAATCAAACAATAATATTATGCCAAGGAAAAAACATATCTTGACTCCTGATGAAACTAGATCGCCTTTTGTTCCTTGTGTGACAATCTGTCCATGATTCAGGAGGAGGAGGAGTGGACCCAAAACTGACTAATGGGTACCCTCACAAAACATAAAAGGGTCCATCTTTAATTTTGCATATCCGTGCATAGAACTTCACTTATAAAAAAGAGAAAGCGACAGTAAACAATTAGCATCGAAATAGACTGTGCATAGATTAATCAAACATGAAGTACACATTAATAATTCTCCAAACCCTGTGTAGAGGACCAATAAATGGAAGGAGTCGACTATAAAAAAGGAAACATTTAAACAAAGACTACCATTTAATTCTCCCGAAATCGCACAGTGGAATTCCTGATTTGGGTAACGATCACATTGAGGGAAGTATCAAATTAATAAGCATTCATAAGAGACACATAAGATGCGACCTTTGTATATTCACAATATATCATTAAAATCTAAACAACATTACATAATGGTAAAATATGAAATTCTGAGTGCATAGCAACATACAGTAAGAATCAAATCTGTAGGTTAAAATCTAACTGTGCAAAAACATGTTCGAACCCTAGGAATTTCTAATCAACAATTGATTAAACAAGGATACCCTCTCATTTGCTACTGTAGAGTGGTCGACATAAGTAAGGCCTTTCATAAACGGATTAAATTCATAATTGTAGATCAAGTGAAGGATGTTTCTGAGGTGGCCATGAGACAATCCACAATTCTTCCCGGTAGAGAATTTGTTTTACAACCAAAGGGTACAAGAAAATGTGTTTTAAAAAGAGTAAAATCATGTTAATACTACTATTTATATACACAGAAGGTAAATACAAAATTTTCCCACAGAGTGTTAATATTTCCATATAATTACATAGAGTGTAAATTACGAATTTCCCATAGAGGGTTAATATTTCCATATAATTACACAGAGTGTAAATTACAAATTTCCCACAGAGGGTTAATATTTCCATATATATATAAAGAGTTCAAATTATGAAATTTACTACGGATTTTCAACAATAGACAAATCTGAATAATAACAATCAGTGTAGCAAGTCTTGTGATCTTTGCATGAGTCCCAAAGGGTAAGAATAACAATATTAAAAAGACGAATAAAAGAAAACGCAGAGGGTTTAACTTTAATAAATATTCGAGCCACAATATGACTTGGAAGGAATAAAAAACGACTAAGCTTGAATACTGATAGCCAACCAAGAGAAAACAAAGTAACCCTCAAACCTGAGCATTAAGTCTCAAGGCATCTCATCTAACTTACAAAGGGACAATAAACACGGTGGAATCCTAGGAGGAAAACACATACGGAGGCACTATTGTAACACACTGTAAATCCTTAAACAAAGAAAAAAAAATGAGAAGTTTGTTCATGGAACCTCTCTTTTATTTTGACCTTACACCAAAATAGAGATTACATTCACGGGATACAAAGAACATAAGAAACATAACTTTGTAATTACCCTTGCACATAGAAAAACTGCAAATGTCTATTGCCTCCTTCCATCGCTCACAGAGTCGAGCCTTACGAAAACCACTGATTGTATACAATGCAGAGGCCATCGCTCAACAGAGTTGATCCTTACGAAAATCACTGGTCATATAAAACAGAAAGGTAGTGTGTGTTGCAGAATAAGAGGGAAAGAAAGAAAACAAGGGTTACCTCGAGGGCCTCACTAAAAGAGTAATAGTGCTTGGTATGCCCCATGTCATTCCCATGTGAAGTCGAGGGAGGTGGCGAGCCCACGTTGGGCGTTTTCTCCTAACTGTGAATTATGGAAGGTATGAGACAGGTTTCCCCATTAATGGACTAGGCCAGGAGTAAGTGCCTAAATAATTTGACCTACCATCTACCATTAAAAAAATTTTTGAACCACTTTATTGCTAAGTCATGTTACTAGTCGGGTAGGGTACTGACAATATTGTTATTGTATATGGTAGCTACAGTGCATTATGATGCATTATGATAAAGCAATATATTGTTGTGGGCAGTTATATGATAAACAATATATTGTTATCGATAGGAATATTTTTATGGTATCTATATGATAGTCTATATGATAAATGGTATATTTTTATGGATAGTGTTATTGTTATGGTGTCTATATTATAAATGATATACTTTTATGGATAGTGTTATTGTTATGGATAGTCTATAGGATAGTCTATAGTCTATAGTCTATATTGTTTATCGGAGCTAGGAGATTATGTACAAGTGGACAATATATGATTAATGATAGTCTATTACGCAATGTAATGTGGATATCATATCTTAATATAGACTTAGTGGATTTTCTAAGGGATATGATGGTCACGGTCACCTACTCTTTAATACAAATAAGTGTGGGATTAATAATCCAATGACGACACTATAATTGAATTATAACAGTAAGAAACAAGTGGAGTTTAAATCTCCTTCGGCCTTTAAGAGGGATAATGAAAAAGAAGTAAAACTGCTATGCATACATTAAAGGAATAAGATATATTTAATGGATTATCTATGTGTCAGAAACAATGTTGGATATTCAAGGAACTTTAATGTCCCCTAACAAAATTTGTTTATTTGGGAAATTTGGGGTTCACTACACTATATGTAGTGATGAATCCTAGTCATTGGACCTTTGCTATGAACTTAAATCCATCTATATTAAGGTTATATATTAATAATATTAATAAGCTTATCAAGTAATGATGTGTTGTGTAAGGGTTTAGTTATGGTTTGTGGGGGTAACCATAATAGGTGGTTTTGGCATGTCTTATTTGTTAAGGGTAAACATGATTAAGTCTTTCTTGGATTAATGGAGACACGAATGGTTAGACACACTTTACATATTATTCATATAGTGCATGAATTTGGAATTGATAAAACTATCATCTGATGCTGATGTAATATAGGTTGCATTATCTCATTTACCTTGTTGATCCAAGAACATCTTCTTAGATTCACCTCCAATGATGATCTAATATAGAGTTCATTATCTTTGTTACCCTATATTCACCTCCAATGATGATGCAATATAGGGTTCAATATTTCTTTTACTCTACGAATCCATGCATATTCCTAGTTTTAGATTCACCAATTGAGCCCATGTAGAATAGACATAGCTTGAGGTTTGAAAAATCAACAATGAAATTTTGAATACGGCACCTCTAAAGTTTTGATGGATAACGCTATAAAATAAGATCGGAGAAAATAATTTATATGTAATTTGTACCTTGGAGGTCACATACAATATGTTGAGTCCCTCCCTATTGATTGAATTATGTCTTCAAATTATTAAAGATAATTAATTTTGATAGTTTAACCATTTGCACACATTCAATTCATAAATTTGCATATCTAAGAAGCCCTTATTAGGATTTAGAATACTCATTAATTAAATTATTAGAGACTCAACCATTCTCCCACACAAATTATCCAATTGGGGATTGCAAACCACTCAAGCCAGGGATACTTTTAGAGTCCTTTGGTGGTTTCCACCTATTGTGTGTCAATATTCAATCCATAACCATTTCAAGAGAAGAAATATTTCTGAAATTCATTCACTTGGTGCCCAGGTAGTCAAATTGTGCACGTCAACATTCTACACTAGTCATGTCACTATTAAACATTCATAGTCATGGATTCACACTCTAGGAATCCACTTTTGGTGGTTTCCTGCATTCCCTATCCATTGATGAAAATTCCCCTAGTCTTATGTGCATTCTAATAAGTTCCCTATAAATAGGAGGGATAACATTTTTGCATTATATACATAGAGAGATATATCTAGACAAAAATGTTGAAGATATAAATCATGTTGAGAATTGAAAGGTGTGGAACAAGTTACATTCTAGGTTTCATATTATTTTTTTTGGCCTATGTTTGAAGGATTGAGAATTGCATCAATGACATGCACATATACATAAGGAGTTCCTCAATAGGATATTTTTTGTAAGTTAGAATTTTTTTATTGTAAGTCCAATCCTACTACATTCACAATATATGAATCTTGACCTAAATTATTGTCTTATTTTAGGTCATTGTTCACACATGTGAATACCTTGGTGAATCCTTAGAGAACGAATAAAATAGTGAATTGATTTAGTATGGTTACATGGTTGGAGGCTACAACATCCATATCATATATTTGAGGATATCCTTCAATCCTCATTTTAGATGCATTTTCTATAGTTTTTCATAACAATTACTTCTCCTTCCTATTTTTTGGTTTGGTTCCATTTCATTTCATTTTTGGGCATTTTATTTGATCAATAGGTTTGTTTTTTTCAAAACCCAAAAAACCCTGTAGTATATCATTTCAATTCAAGTCATTATTCATTTCCCAAAACATTTAGAACTCCTTGGCACTTTTAAAGAAAAAGGTTCTTGTGGCTACCCTTAATAATTTAATATCATCCTTGAATACTATGAAAACATTCTTCGTTTTATTCCATTTCTTACCTTTTTTTATATTTTTCTTATTGTTTCTTAAAACTTGTATCTACATGTAATATTTTAGCAAGTTTCAATAGTCCCAAATGTTTACCCAAAACATATTGAAGCTCGTTGCTCCTTGATGGCATTAGGAATAGCATAAATAATTTATTGTACCCTTAGATTTCTACTTTACTTTGTCAACCCAAGGTTCATACAAACGTAATAGGTGCTATGCACTATCTTTGTAGTATGCACTTGTTGGTAGAAAAAATTTCAAATTGATCAAAGGTTGAAAATGAGCAGGAAAATAAACTAGTAGAAAACAACTCTAAACTATTGCTTGAAGGAAACAAATCAATATGAAATGAAATCTAATCTAGATTGCATGGAAAGAACTTATGCTAATGGCATTAAGGAATATTGAATCAAGAATATCAAACTGAAAGAAAACATATGAATTCAATCTAAGTTATGACATAAAGTTGTGACTGAAGTAAAGCTACACTAGAGCATGAATAAAACAAGATAATTGTCTAATCCTTTGATCAATAAAAATCTAAATGTATTTTTAATTTTTATTGATGCTTTCATGAAAATAAAATTAATCTAAGTCAAAATTTGAAGTTGAAATAAGCCTACAAGATATTTCTACAAGAACTATGGAGTTTCTATAAGAACTGTACAATTTCTACAGGAAACTCCTACAGGAAAAAAATGAAGTTCACAAAGGTAGTGCAAGTATTTAAAAGCATGAACAAATAAAGACTATAAATAAATGAAGTGAATATGAGGTTATGGGCCTTGGGCGACACCTAAGAGTGCTCCAAAAGGATACTGAACATTTCTACAGGATTCTTGTTGTGACTAGATAATCAGTGATAATGTTAATAATAGTTGGAATTAATCATGCAAAGCTATATTAAACTTCAAAAGAGAATAAATTATTATCTAAACATGCATGAAAACTACAAAAAATGTAGCAGGGTCCTTGATCCCTCTGGGATGGGCCCTACCCAAGAAGAAAAAGGACCCTAAAAGACACTTTAATGGACTCAAAGAAAAGCCATATTTATTTCATAAATATCAGTAATACATCAAGACCAGGAAGGCTCTAAGTTCTCAAGAAACGTCTTCACAAATTCCCCATAAAATACTTCTCCACAAATTATCTATATATATCTCCTAGACTATAGGTCTATATATATCTTGAGATTTCTATCTCCCTTCCTAAATCGATGAGATAGTTGAGTAAATGTTGGATCTCATCCCATTACACTTGTATCTCCAACTGATGTTGATCAGGAGTGGTCATTAATGCAGAGGGAGTTCTCTTGGAGGTAGGTGGGTACAATGTTCCTTGATCCTTGGATGGTAGTTCTTTGGGGGAGAAAAAATCCCTTGTTTCTAAGGTTTTGGTGCCCCTTACTCTTGAAGTTCGACCTACTTGGAGGAATACACATATTTGGATAAACAATTAGATCCAAAAGGCACATTATACAAAAAAATATACCTCAACACACAATCACTAAGGAACATGAAAAATACCCATGACTTATTATTAAATATGGTAAAAAACAAATATTAAGCCATTTTATGGTGGAAATATGCACCAAAGATGAGCCTTTGAAATATGCAATTATTAGGCTCATCATCACCCTCCAACTAAAACTTTGCACACGCAACAAAATTTGTTCATCTATTCCTACTATTGTTGTTTCTTACCTGCACCATGTTTTTGTTCACTAGGATGTTGTTGTTCAACATTTCATGTTTTTCATCACCTTGTTGATGCTCAACATGTTTTGTAACACCCCAGGTTTTGAACCCTCATTTTAAATAATGTATTGTTACAATGTTGAGAGGCCAGAGTGCCCAAACAATCATTAAAAGGCTAGTGTGCCCAAGAAATGTAATGGTTTGATCATTATTAATAATAAATACATCGTTGCCTGTAGGGGTTTGTTCTAGTGGCCAAAGAACATGTTGTTAAGGAGTTTGTGATGTTACACAGGTCACGAGTTCAAACCTCAATTTATCCATAGGCATTCTTGTGGGCTAAGCAATTATCCCTAGGGGTTATAAGGTAGCCTACAGGATTCGACCCCGTGTCACACGAGTATGATACTGTCACCATTGTTGATTCCCCTAGTCATAAAAAAAAATAATAATAAATACATCTTTGGATGTTAGACAAAAAAGGACTAGAGTTATAGGGGGGTATGATTCCACAAAAGAGGGGGCTTGAGGGGATAAATGTTTATTTCCTATTTTTTATTACCCTTTTGTCTAAAGGAGTGGATCATTTATGTGAGCTTCTTGGGGGAGGCCAGGAGGTTATTAATTCCCCACGAAAGTACTTAAACACATCCCTAGTCTGATTGGTGGGTTGGCTCATTTGCTCCTTCACTTCTTCTTTCATTCCATTCTTTCTCTCACACATTCATTCGTTGATTGTTCATTGTTTCAAACCGTGGGTGGATATATCACTCCATTCATTTCCATCACCCCTTCAACTTCCCAATCCATGTCTTGGCTTGGGAAAGGAAAATGAATTGTTGAAGAGAATCCATGGTATCCTTGGATGTAGAGGTTGTTGGTGTAATCCAACCATGTCTTGAGGCCTGCATGTCTGAGATGCGTTGGCATGTGTCCAAATTTGTTCACAGATGTGAGTCCTGAGAGTTCCAGCATGGAGATTTTGGACCAGTTGCATTGGAGCCCTAGAAGCAGAAGCACTGCCTGAGGGACTACATGGCAGAGAAGGGTGGAGGTCCATTCTCTTGGGTGGTGTAGGCTGGGTAGAAGAGAGAGGGGTACTTGGATTGGCTAAGGGATTGAAAGAGAAACAAATGGAATGGTCACATTTTAAGAAATATTTCAAGAAGCAATATTTGTCAAAAATCTATTACGAAAGAAAGACTAAGAAATTCTATGAGCTAAGACTCGGACAAATGACCATGGACGATCTGATAAATAAATTTATAGAACTATTGATATTTGTACCATACATCAAGGAAGACAAAGTAAAGATACATTGATTCTTAAGATGTCTACCATAGTCGTACAAATACAGAATTGAATTTGAAAATCTCAATAATTTAAATGAAGTTTTTAGAAAAGCTTGTATGTGCTATGATCAGTACAAACAGAGGTCTGAAATTCCCAAGGCATGGAAGGATGAGAAACATGACAAAATGAATCAACTAAAGAAAGGCTTCAAACCAACCCCTTTCTGGAATATGAAATCTTTTTTCCAAAAGAAGGACTATCATTCCAACACCAAGAGTGCTCAAGGGGGAGGTAGAACAGTGAACTTGGGAGTCAAGAAAGTTTGGGACAGCCCCAAAGAACCATTGAAGTGTTGGGAGTGTGGAGAACCTCACTTGAGGAGAAATTGTCCATGCTTAATTTCCACGACAAGAACTTCAATCCATAACGTGCAAGAAGATTCGACGGTAGGAGATATGGGAATAAGCATGCACAAAATTAATGCAGTTGTGGATGGCAGGCAAGCTGATCATCAATCCACTATTGTGGAGGTTGAAGGTAAAATTCATGATAACCGCATTTCCATATTAATTGACCTAAGAGCTATTTTGAGTTATGTTACTCTTGGTTTAGATCAATTAAACAATCTCAAGATAGTAAATCATGATAAGTCTTGGTTAGTACAGTTAGCAACAGGGACCAAGAGAAAGGTAACATATTGTATTCCTGAATGTGAACTCAGCATAGATGGTCAAAGTAAAAAGTTAGATCTGAACATTTTACGTTTGGGATCTTACGATTTAATCATTGGAATGGACTGGTTAGAGAAACATAAAGTAATTTTAAACTATTACAAAAAGTCACATATTTACAGAGATGAAAACAACATAGTTAGGACGATACAAGGGATCATAAAACCAGTTTCGGTTAGGCAGATATAAACCATGCAGTTTAAGAAATGTATGAAAAAAGGTTGCCAAGTGTATGTTGTTCAAGTAACTAATCTGTTAGAAAATTAAAACAAACCTAGTTTAGAGGACTTTTCAGTCCTACATGGGATTAGAGAGGTATTTGTGGACGAAATACCAGAACTACATCCATGAAGAGAGATAGATTTCTCTATCGATCTACTACCTATATCTTCCCCGATATCTAAGGCACCTTATAGAATGAGTCTAATCGAATTAACGTAACCGAAAATTCAGCTCCAAGAACTGCTAGATAAAAAATATATCAGACCAAGCATCTCACTTTGGGGAGCACTGATTCTCTTCGTTAAAAAGATAGATGGGACCTTGAGACTATGCACTGACTATCGACAACTAAATAAGATGATGATCATGAATAAGTATCCTTTACCCATAATTAATGACTTGTTTGACCATGTTGGAGGAGAAGGGATCTTCTCTAAGTTAGATTTAAGGTATGGTTATCACCAAGTGAGAATAAAAGATGAAGATATAAATAAAACAACATTTAGAACACATTACAGACACTATGAGTTTTTCGTAATTCCATTTGGTCTTACTAATGCACCAACAACCTTTATGTATTTGATGAATAGTATATTCAGTCAATATCTAGATAAATTTATGTTGGTGTTTATCGATGATATTTTAGTTTACTCGAAAATGGAAGAAGAACATGAAGAACATCTGAAAATAGTATTGGAGACCTTAAGGAAACACAAGTTGTAAGTAAAGTTTTATAAGTGAAACTTCTACCAAAGAAGGATATAGTACCCAGGACACGTGATATCCGAAGAGGGTATTGCAGTTGATCCAGAAAAGATAAAATTCATTATGGAATGGCCTATCCCTAAGGATGTAGTAGACATGAGATCATTCATGGGAATTATCGGTTATTACCAAAGATTTATTGAAGTATTTTCTAAGATCGCATATCTAATTACATCCCTACGGAAAAAGGGAATAAGATTTACTTGGTCACAAAAGTGTCAGGACAAATTTGATAAATTAAAAGTACTATTAACTACAACACCTATCCTAAGGGTAGCGAATCTTGAAAAATATTTTACAGTTTGCGTGGACGCAAGCAAAGAAGGCTTGGGAGGTGTCCTAACACAATATGGACACATCATCTGTTACAAATCACATAAACTGAAAGAACATGAACAAAATTACATTACACATGATTTGGAATTAGCAGCCGTAATTCATGCTCTGAAAATGTGGCAACATTATTTAATGGGAGAAGATTTCCGCTAGTAACCGACAAAAGTGGTGTAAATTTTTTATTCAGTTAACTAGATCTCAACGCACGGCAAGCGAGATGGATAGCCTTTTTAAGTGAATTTGATTTTAAAGTAAGACACATCAAAGGAAAAGGAAACAAAGTTGCAGATGCTTTAAGTCGGAGGAATAACAAACTTTATGAGATAAGTGTTAGCAAAGCATAAAACGAAATCAAACAAAGAATAAAATCTGCAAGCTATAATGACGAAAAGTACACCAAAACTACTTATAAAGAAATTAATATTGCTGAAATTTTTATGAAAAAAATATTTAGATTGCATGGAATTCCTAAGATGGTGATCTCCGATAGACATGTCAAATTTACGTCAAAGTTTTGGAAGAATTTGTTTGTAGGATTGGATACTAACCCGAATTTCAGTACAAGCTACCATCCACAAACTTATGGGAAAACAAAATGAACGGATCAGATTGTGGAAGACATGTTACGAATGTACGTGACAACGAAACCAACTAAGTGGGAGGAGTACCTACAGTTAGTTGAATTTTCTTACAATAATGGCTATCAAACATCAACCAAGATGCGTCCCTTTGAAGCATTATATGGAAGGAAATGAACAAACTTGATTAGCTGGGATAATCCAATTGACAGGCTTATGATGGGACCAGAAATGATCCAGGAAATGGAAAAAATGGTAAAAGGGGTACAATAGATTTTAAAGGAGGCCCAAGACCAACAAAAATGATACACAGATGTAAAAAGGATACACCAAGAATTTCAAATTGGGGACCACGTGTATCTGAAAGTCAAAGCAAGGAATATCTCTCTAAATCTAGGAAATTGTTCAAAGTTGGCGCTCAAGTTTTGTGGCCCCTTCGACATTTTAACTCGAATCATACCTGTGGCGTATAAACTAGCACTTCTTGCAAACTTAAAAATTCATAATGTTTTTCATGTTTCCTTATTAAAAATGTATATTCATGATCCCACTCACATCATTGATTGGAACAAGGTGCAGGTGGAGCAAGAAGGCAAGTTCCAAGAGGAACCTTTGTGCATTCTGGACAGGTAAGAAACAGTACTACAGAATAGAGTCATCACCCAGATAAAAGTGCAATGGAAGAACTTTAGCCCTCAGGAGGCCACTTGGGAATTGGAGGAAGATTTGCAGAAATATTATCCAACCCTATTCCGAGAGAGGAATGAACACTGAGGACAATGTTGTACTTAAGGGGGAGAGGATGTAATATCCTCAAATTTTAGAATATTAAATTCTATGTGAACTTTGAAATAAATTTCCATTTTTGGAAAATTTGGATTTGGAAATTATTTTCCATTTATGGGAAACCCGAATTTGGAATTTTGATTGTTGTAATTAATTATTTGATGACTCTTGGGAAATTGTTTGATTTTCCCAACTATTCTCTTTTATTTTGGCACATGAGTAAGACAAACTTTTAATAAATTAAATGCTGGAAGACAAATGGAACAACCATGTTAAAAATAGATGACCATGACTCCATCAGTGGGGAACATGTTTGAGTTACCTCAAGGATGATTTTTATAAGTGGAATATGTGGAATTTGACCACTAGCAGACCCTAAAAATCAAGGATTTGTAAAGCTGTGAATTTCCCCAAGGAGGGAAGGAAAGAACTAGGCACAAGGATGCATATAAAAACAACATATGGACGAGGCAGGACGTTGCTTAATATGTTGGGGAAAAGAAACTATTTGATGTTATGAGAAATTTTAGTGTGAGGAAAAGGAATTTGTGATCTATGGATGGTGACTATACCTAATAAGGTAGCCTATAAAATTCGACCCCGTGTCACGCAAGTACGATACTGTCACCATTGTTGATTCCCCTAGTCATAAAAAAAATAAATAATAAATACATCTTTGGATGTTAGACGAAAGAGGACTAGAGTTATAGGGGGGTATGATTCGAAAAAAGAGGGGGCTTGAGGGGATAAATGTTTATTTTCTATTTTTTATTACCCTTTTGTCTAAAGGAGTGGATCATTTATGTGAGCTTCTTGGGGGAGGCTAGGAGGTTATTAATTCCCCACGAAAGTACTTAAACACATCCCTAGTCTAATTGGTGGGTTGGCTCGTTTGCTCCTTCACTTCTTCTTTCATTACATTCTTTCTCTCACACATTCATTCGTTGATTGTTCATTGTTTCAAACCATGGGTGGATATCTCACTCCATTCATTTCCATCACCCCTTCAAGTTCCCCATCCATGTCTTGGCTTGGGAAAGGAAAATGAACTGTTGAAGAGAATCCATGGTATCCTTGGATGTAGAGGTCGTTGGTGTAATCCAACCATGACTTGAGGCCTGCATGTCTGAGATGCGTTGGCATGTGTCCAAATTTGTTCACAGATGTGAGTCTTGAAAGTTCCAGCATGGAGATTTTGGACCAGTTGCGTTGGAGCCCTGGAAGGAGAAGGACTGCCTGAGGGACTGCACGGAAGAGAAGGGTGGAGGTCCATTCTCTTGGGTGGTGTAGGCTGGATAGAAGAGAGAGGGGTACTTGGATTGTTGTGAGTGTTGGGAAATCATGTGAGAGCTTGAGTGCTAACTCATTTGGGAATCCAAGTAACACTCTAGAACCGTCCTTGTGGATTCATAGCCCTTGCTCAGGGGTGACACTTTTGTTGAGATTTGGAGCAGTAGTGTCTATGGTTGGTTGGAACATCCTTGGTTTGCATCCAGTTGGTGTCATATTTTATAAAGATAAGTGCTCTCTGTTATGGTATTATTTATCTGTATATGAATGTATTTCACTGTGTATTTTTATTTATCATTTAATTGAATCTTAGAATATGCATTCTTGTTGGTTATTGTTGTGCATGTCATTATATATATTATTTTATGTGTCCTTATTAATTTAAAAAGGTATCGGTAAGAGAAATAAGTCCAAGGGTGGGCTAGAAGGTAGCGTACCCTGGCCTGTGGGTGGCCGGGGATGTTACAAATTGGTATCAGAGCTTCTGGTTGAAACACCGAGTCGGTATGGGCCAGGTCTGTTGTTCATAGGCTCGTGGTCGAGATCAAATTCTGGCCGTGAAGTTGAAAATCTCAGGAGGAGTTGCATTGTAGAATCTATGCAGGAGCTAGAATGTAAGAGATCCTTTGTAAGGGATCAAAGGATCGTGACCGTTCCTTTCGAATTCGGGAGCGTTCACCATTGTGAGATCAAGAGAGATCTGGGATCATTGGATTGGAGGGAAGGTAAAAAAGGGTTGTTCAATGAAGGTGAAGAAAGGGTTAAGTCACAACCATCACATCTCATTGGAGATAAATTGACGGTGGGGAGGCATTATGGGGATCGGGAAGAAAATTAAATTTTCCTCATGTTGTGAGCCCACAATCGCTCATGATCGTTGATCTCTCTAGATCAACATATCAACGGTGGATATCAATCCCACTATGGATGAGCATATTCTCTTTGCAGAGATCGACAAGGAAATTAAATAGTGGGCAAGTTGAGTCTCCACAATCACTCGTGGTAATTGATATTCAAGCAAGGGACACGTGTCGAGTGATCTTGTACTTCGGGAGGAAGCAAAATGAAGTTGAGTGAGTAAATGAATCTCAAAAGCTAGAAGCTCCGAAGAGCCATAGTAGATTTAGACCATTGATCGAAGTGGACACGTGGCAGTAGATCCTACACTTTGGAAGATAACCACTTCGGAAGAAAGATGGATGTGAAAAGCCAGAACTCTCAAAGGTTCGAAGCCCGGAGTTCATCTGGATCGTCCATCAACAAGGACACATGACACCAAAACTCTCACTTCGGAGACTTAATACTCTAGAAGGTTTTGCAGAGTGAAGAACTAGGTAAAGAACTACCTGAAGTCCTAAAGTTGAGAGTTAATACAGACCATCCGATAAGGGAGACACGCGTTGATAGATTAGCCAGTTCGGGAATTTGGAGTTCGAGAGAATTGGATTGTGCTAGTATGGAAACTCTCGAAGAATGAAGTTCAAAATCCTAAAGAGTCGAAGTGGTGGGGCATAATGATGTCACCTGGAGGTGATGTGGACCCCGAAAGGTTAAGCAGTTCATAAATTCGAAGTTCAGGAGTCTTGAAGAGTGCAAACGTAAAATCTCTTGAAGCCCAAAATTCCGAAGTGACATGGCTCATAGACGTCACCTGGGATGCATGGATACATGGGATGTGTGCCACGTGTAAATGAGTTTTGAACATGTGGAGGATTGAAATTTTAGTTAGAATGTGACACGTGTCACCTGCCTGATTGGGCCATGTGTCTGCTTCTATTATTTCACCACATGGAAATAGATCGTGCAGTTTGGAGATTGGGAACTCTAGAGGAAAATAATGTTACAGTTTGCGTTGGGTTGAGAACTCTCGAAGGTTGGAGTACATATCAACCATTGATCTCAGAAGACATGTGGCAGTATATCTCGCAGCAGTTCAAAGTATTAGAACTCCGGGGGAAAGTGAAGGCAGAGAGTTTGAAACTCCCAAATCCTGAAGAGCCGAAGCGATTCACAGTCGTTGATATGTGAGAGACATGCATCGAGCAATCATCAAATTTAGGTGAAATCACTCTGGGAGAAAGTGAAGGCAAAGAATTTGAAACTTCTGAAGACCTTAAGAGACGAAGTCATTCATAGCCATCGATCTGCAGGAGGACACATGTCAACAGATCGTGAAATCCAAGTGGAAGTGTTCCAGGAGGAAGCAAGCAGGGGAAGTTGAGAATTTTGAAGGTTGAAGTCGCAAAGTGGACTAGATCTATTGATTTGAGGTGGACCCATGGTGCCTGATCTAGAACTTTGAGTAAAGTGTATTCCGAGGGAAAGTGGAGGTCGAAAGTGTTGAACTCCTGAAGAACAGAGTCCTGAACTAGATCTATATCATTGATCGTGAATGAGAACGAGGACCATTGATCTGGTCTTGGATGAAGGTTCTGAAGTTGCGAAGCACTAGGAAGGATTTGGCCACGGTTTCGAGCCGTGATCACCTGGGGAAGTGGTTTGAAGGGAGTGCTTGTGCATAATTAAATTCTGAATCGACTAAGAGATAACATGGAAGTGTTATATGGTGCATATTGATACATATATTTTATTCATGAATTTNGACCTGTAACATGGTCTGACAAATTTTGTTTATCATATGCTTAATTCTAACAAAATGGTCGCTTGCACATTTTGCAGAATTAAGGGGTTTAAGCACATCATCTCAGAATGTGTATTGAGGAAATGGAATAAGGAGAGGGAGCCTTTAGCCATGATAAGAAGGCCGAAGGCCAAAATACCAGAATTGGCAATGCGGAGACCAAATCTAACAGACGCAAGGGCCGAGGGGAGAAAGAAACATTGCTAGAAATTGTAAGAAGCCTAAAACATAGAAGTGCAGAGCTACAAGGCAGGAAATGAGAGGTTGATGAGGGAGAAAATTTAGATAAATGATTGAGTGTTGTAGAGATTAAATCAGCTGTAAATTCAAGCCAAGAATGGATCGAAGCAATAGGAAGAAGGCATGTGTCATGAAAGAACATATTATTGTGGAAGAGCTAGTCATTCTGAAAGTGCTAGAATAACTCGCAGACACCACTCACCTCCTTACTCAGTAAGAAATGTTTATGCATCGAGATATTCTGTAAGTGTTACTGGATAAATTGGTAGGTGTGGACACTAACTGATCTCCCTAGATCCACTTGGATCTAGAACAAAATAGGACAGGACATGACTCTTCCTCTAAGTTACAGTCATTGAATCTAGTATCGAGAAGGAGTGAGTGGCATACTTTTATATCACTTCCTTGAGTCTCTATTGTTCCTGCTTCACTTTGGTTCTCTTGTGAAATTAGGTCCAAGACAACACAAACCAACCAAATTGAAGATAGAAAAGTATATTCAATGTCAACCTATGCATATGATCAAGGAGTTATGCAATAAAATAAGAGTGATTTTATGGGAAAGGGACATGCTGTTGTATTATATTAAATGAAAGTAGAAGATACAACTAGATCACCTTGATGTTACAAGCTTCCTTTCAGTGACCCTTGGTTCCAACACACACACTTGATTTACATTTGCATGAAGAAGATCCAGTACAACTTGATAGACAAAATAGAGTCTTCAAGCTTCAGTCCAAACAAAGTTCTTCACACAATTCTTTCACCAATTCTTCATTCAATCTTGCTTAACCTTTTCCATGAGAAACCTTTCAATATATAGGAGAAGGAGAGATGGTTAAATGGATGAAGATGATTCCACTAAATCCGAGAAATCAGTAGGATGCCAACTATGCGAATGCCAACTCATTTTCTATAAGATTCCCTTCTAGAACCTTCGTAACCTCTTCTCTTTTCCAAGCTTTGAAACAGGTTCTCACCCTACCTATAGAGCAGATTGCGAACAGTTTGCACTTCAAGTATAGGGTTTCCTATGAGAATGAAGGATTTTCGCACCCTATAACATAGGCAGCCTGCGAACTCATCTTAAAAATATGCTTTTTGGAAAAAGACAACAATCACTTTTCTTAGGAAAAAAGTCCTTGTGGGAGCCTAAACACATCACTGTAGAGACATCACCAGAGTGACCAAAATAATGTGTAACATAATGCCCCCCAAAGTATGAGGCTGGAACTTGTGACAGCTAAAATACTTTGTAAAATGCGTGTGTGTGTCAGAAACAAGGAGCACACCTAATCAGAAACCTATAAACAACCAAGCATCTGCAGAATATAATACTAGTTCTGAGGTAGGCATTCCCATGCTTAGATCACAAATGAATGAAATCATAAACATAGGCCATGGCCACTAATCATACACCATGGATCCATGTCGTTAAAATGTTACATAGCCACTAGCAATACATTGTGGATCTATGTTAGAAGACTTAAATTAAGACACAGCCACGCGACATACAAAGTGGATCTATGTGTCGATACAAATCATACATACTCCATTGCAGTCTGGATCAAAAAGATGAGACGTGGGGTCTTCAATCCCATCACTTGAAAGTACGAATCTAGCCATGTGATTACATGTGTTGAAGTCGAACATGGTAGAAACCACTCGATTACCGGTCATTGATGAAAACTGTTAACAAGTGCGAGGGAAATCACCATCGATGTCAATGACTCCCAAGGTACTGAAGTACAATCTGAATGAATGTGAATGAATGAGATGAAGTTGAACACTCAGTGAAATCTCTCGATCAAGGGTCGATGATGTGAAACCCCTGTTGAAAGAGAAGAGACCTTCCATTAAGGCATGCAGCTTCCAAGGTACTAAATGATTTCTAAGTCTTATTCCCATATAATGAGTTGGAGTCGACAGAAAAAGACTCATCATAGGAGGGCCTTGATGTATCTCCCATCAATGA
>JASDQU011441693.1:18215-35424 GCA_032191745.1 Picea mariana
CTAACTCAAGGAGGAAAATCCTCAACTCACCCCAATGATATCTCAAGTGGTTGAGCCTCTCCAAGGCTATATAAGCAAGCTTTCTCATGGTGAAAGGGGGATCTGGATTGAGAACGATACCAAACTTATGATCTCATAAGTGGTACTAGGAAGAATTAGAAGCATGAAACCTATGATCTCATAGGAAACACATAGTGAAGTGGAGGTTAATCATTGAAGCTATCGTCATTCCGATCGTGGAGCTTTTGAGCAAGGGTTAGGCAAGGAGAAATTGACGAAACTACTACATTCCATCTATGGATGTAAGTAACATTTTGTCCTCATTAATGTAATATGCTTGGCCTGTTTCTTTCTAATTTGTGTTTGACATTACATGAATTTGTCTCTAAGTAGATAGGTCTGCTTCGAACTAATCTCGATAGAATAGGAAGTGGTTGTACTTTGTTTGTCTACAGGGCTTATCGAGGAGCTCAAGATTGGGGTTCAACTCGGAGCGTGCAGGGACAAACACCGGTAAAAGGTACATCTTTCCTCCTTCCTCTTCATGCATTAGTTTGTGTAGACTTAAAAGGAAGTCAGTGACCATGATAATCACTTTCTATCTTAGAGTTAAGAGTCTATCTCTTTGAGGAGATCTACCTGTCCGCAGGGAGATTTTCCTTCAACAACGACTGTTCCAAAGGAGTTCCCCCTTAGGTTCAGGTGGGAGAGAGACATCTTCCAGGATTGACATACATGTGTCATGAGTTGAGGAAGCCAGATAGAAGCTTCAGAGGAAGAAGGCTTCTAGGAGATATGAGACCTCCTGGGAGGATACACTTGTTTCAGTAGGTTTTTCTACAGTGACAAAGGAGGAAGCCAGTTAGGAGGAATGGAGTATGGATTTTTGCCTCAGTCACAGAGGGAACAATCATTGTTGTAGACTAGACAACATGGTTTGCTTCAACAAAAAAGGGGGTTGGCCTTGGAGTTCGAGGTGGAGGATCTTGGCCGAATGTACTATTTCTTGGGATTAGTGGTGTGACAAAGATCATATGAGATCTTCCTCAGTCAGGGGATACTGATGAGATTTGATATGATGGACTGCAAGCCCATGGCTACACCTATGGAGACAAATATGAAGAAGTTGAGTGATTTTCCTTCAGATTCATATTTGGTGGATCCCACATTGTACAGGCAGTTGATTGGATCCTTGATGTACTTGGTTAATACCAGACTAGATATTTGCTTTGCAGAGAGCACCCCAAGCCACTATTTGGTTGACGCTAATGAAGTTCCATTAGGTTGTAGCAAAGCATGTGCTGAGATACCAACATAGTACAATTGGATATGGTTTGTCTTAGGTGGTGAAGTGAGGCTGCAAGAATATACAGATTCTGATTGGGAAGGGAGTGCAGTAGACAGATTGAGCACCTCAGGGTGCTGCTTCAGCTTGGGATTAGTTACAATTTCTAGGATAAGAAGGAAGTAAGATTCTGTAGCACTCGGTACAATAGAGACAAAGTATATCACAACTAATGTTGCAATTCGTGAAGCAGTGTGGCTTCAGAAACTTCTTGCAAGAATTCATTTGAGACATGGTATAGAAGGGAGCAATGCAACTCTAGTACATATCCACAGATGAGTAGATTGCGGATCATCCGAGACATGGTACACAAGGGAGCAGTGAAGCTCCAATACACATCCATAGATGAGAAGATTCCGAACATTCTCACCAAGCCTCTGTCCAAGGTGATGGACATATGAGTAGCATCGAGCAGACATTCTCTCAGAGTGGTCAAACTGATTTGACTAAGGAGAATGATACATTCACTCATAGGATTATCCATGTTGATTTGGCTAGTGGTGAATGGCCAATATGCAGTCTTTCTCCTATTAGTCATTTTGATTTGACTATGAGTGAAAAAGACTCGAGGTGCTCCAGAGACAAGCTTGGCATGATGCAAAATGTCTTCCTTGCTGAGAGGGAGTGTTGATGTTTGGGAATCATTGGGTAGACATTCTCCTNACTCAACTTCCGATCTAGTCGTAAGTTGAGTAGAGTAGGTAGACATTCTCCTAGAGTGACCATGCTTACTTGGTTGAGGAGAATGGCCCAGGCATAGTCCTAGAGACTCGAGGTGCTAATGGTTGTCCAGATGGAAGTATCGGGAAAACATTCTCCCAGAGTGGCCATGCTGACTTGGCTGAGGAGAATGGCCTAGGCGTAGTATTTCGCCTTGGTCATGCTGACTTGAAAAGGAGTGGTAAAGACTCAAGGTACAGATGCATCAGGTTTTCATCGTCCTAGAGTGTCCATGCTGACTTGGCTGAGGATGATGCATTCTCCCAAAGTGGCGATGCTGACTTGGCTGAGGAGGATGATGCATTCTCCCAGAGTGGCGATGATGACTTGGTTGAGGAGAAAGTCTTAGAGCATTGATGTTCTCTAGCTATTAGCATCAGGCATACATCCTTCCAAAGTGGCCATGTTGACTTGGATGAGGAGGATGATACATTCACTCACAGTATTAGCCATACTGACTTGGCTAGTGAGTGAAAGACCTTGGCACAGTCTTCAAGACTCGAGGTTCTATCACTTGCCTACTCTAGGTTGGAGTGACCTATATTGATTAGAAGTGCACGTGAGGAGAAGTATACATCAACTGGGTGCATGTAATAGAAGATAACAACAATCAGACTCAAGGACAACTTTTCTAGAAGAGAAGAAATACCAAGAAGTACAAGAAGCCCTAGAAAGCATATTGAAGACCAAAAGAAGAAGTCGGCCCCACTAGTGAAAAAGAAGGCACTTAGAGAACTATAAATAAAGGAAGAATCATTTTTTTTTTACTTCACACATTTCTCTCCTCAGCTAATGCGCACTAGGCAATGGCATAGTGGCACAGTGGCAAAGAAGAAGGGTGCATCTGAGGTTTGGTCTATTATTTGAGGTGGTAGGTTTATCTATCTTATGTGCTAGCTCTTGGAGACACTAGGCTTGGGGAGTGTTGACCACCTATTTCGACTAGGGGGTCAAATCCATGTGCCATGAAGCTCTGTACCTGATGGTACAACAAAGTTTGAAGTCTCACTGGTTCTAAAAAGCATTTTTGGCCCCAACACTTCTTTTTGTAACTGGAATTTCCACTCCCTTGTGTGGAATAATAATGTAATGGGTCTGCATGGATCATATGGTAGGTTAGTTGCCTAGGAATTTATCATTAGGGAATTCCTTTCATCAAGTGTTTTTTTTCCTCACGTAATTAATTTGGCCTAACCAACCTTTTTAATTACCCTTGAGTTTTTCACTCCCACAATATTCCTCCAAAGTGGTGAAAGGAATTCTAATGATCAAGCCCAATGGGTGACTAGGGTCTAGTAATATTGTAAATGACCATGCTATACATCTTTTAAGTCTCGCAGAATTCCATCGAGTCAAAGTAGTTTTTTTAATTTTTTAAAATTACCTAGTTAATGGTAATTTTAATTATTTTTTATGTAAAAATGTAAAAACTAGGTCCTTAGGATTTTTGATAGGGGTGTGAGTACTCAAAAGAAATGGAATGAAAACCCCTACACCCTTGGACCAATTTTCAGCTCAATTGGACAATTTTTTCTAGGTCATTGTCCATGAGGAGTCCAAGTTAGTCCAAGTCAGCAATTTAATTTCTTAATTGACAAAGTCAAAAATGTCAATTTTTGTAAAAAAATGAGCAAAAAGAGTTGAGAAAGAGTGGGAAAGGATGCCTAACCCCTTTCATAAGTTATTGAAACCCCTTTCCTAACTTTATTTCACCCCCTCACCTAGCCATCACCTCAAGTTGTCATCCCCCCTAGGGAAGTTGTGCCCCCCTTGGAGAGAAAATCATGAAAAGTCAAAAATTAAAGGAAGAAACTCCCTTTCCCCCTAAGTGCACCCCCCTTGGTCTAATATCATATTGGACCATGTCAAAAATGTATTCCCTCACCCCCTCACTCATCTACCAAAACCCTAACACTACAAAACCCTAGAGTTGTGCCCCTCCTTGAGATGCTCAATCTCTCTTAATTGAATGACACTTGGAGAGCATCCAAGGGGGGTCACTCTTGGCTCCAAAGTATAAAAGATGGACTCCCCTCCCTCATTTGATATCTATTCTCCGTGTATTGTTACTATGCCAAAATCTCTCCTCTCCCACTCTTCTCTCTTTTTCACTTTTGGCTCTTTCTCTTATGTAAAGCTTACTGCAAGTATTTGCAACAACCTTTTGTGGTGAATAAAAAAATCTTTGGAGGATCCATGGTGTTGAGAGTCTTCTTGGTGCCATCTATCAAATATTGAGGTGATCTTGTTCTTGTTATTTCTCTTGTGCATGCTTGGCTTATAGATCTAGAGTAGGAATTCCAAGCAAAGTAGTTTGCTTGGATAGATTTGTGGTAGTCTTATCATAGATCTAGTGAGTTTCTATTTAGTAGTTTCAAAGTATTTTGTTTCAATACTTAGATCTACTTAAATCCTCTTGGTTCTTGTAGCTTTGTATTCAAGATTTTCAGGATTACCTAGGGGTTTTATGTGAAGATTTCAGATCTGGATATCTTCCATTTCACCCACTTTTAACCTCTAAATATTTTTGTTTTACATTTCTAAACGTTTCCATATTGGTTTTGGCATTATAACATGTTTGGATAGGTCATATAAATCTATTATACTTGCTGATTTTTACAAAGAAAATTTCTGGTTTGTTCTAACAAAAATTTTCCCAAGATTTTGGTATTTTTGCAACTTTTCCAGCAAGTTTTGCTTGCTGATTTGTTGCAGGTCTGAACCAATAAGGAGGTGCTATAGCCCATTTGGGGCCATAAAACGTCCAAGTGTAACCTCCTAAGCTAGGGTATTGAATACCCTCTTCTTCCTCTACTTTATTACATTGTAAGCAAGCCCCAAGAGAGTCTCTAGGGCTTGCATTTCTCAAGTTCATTTAAATTTCTGCAATTTTTTATTTCTTTTGCCTACACCTAGAAAAGAGGCTTGGCTTTGCCACCCATGCTATATCGTAAGGCTAGGACTTAGATTCTATTTTTTTTGTTTTAAGTTTCATTTGTTTGCCCCACTTGTTCTTAAAGACAAGATTGTGTGGCTAGGTTTACTTGTTCTTTTTCAAGTTAAGTTATTTTCTTGCATTCTTTTGCCTACACCTAGCAAAGAGGCTTGGATTTGCTACCCATGCTATATCGTAAGGCTAGTTTAGCTTGTTAGATAGTTCCATGGTTTATGTTTCATGCTTCTAGTTCTTTTCCTTTCAAGTTCATGTGAATATCTAACTAGTTAGAAGCATTTCTTTATCTTTCTTAAGCCCTTGGAGGCATTTTTTTTTTCTTGTACATTTTATTTAAGCACTTGCTATTTCATTTTGTTCAAGCTTTCAACACAATTCATTTTTAATTGTTTAATCAATCTAGTTTAGGCTCTATGGAAATCAATTTACTTAGCCTAATTAGATCACCCATTACTGATACAACGTTAGCCACCAAAAAAGAGGCTTGTGGAGGTGACTTGGGGTGCTAGATCATGGATGATCTCATGGCACTAGGTGTCCCCCTTGTTGAACACCCAAGTTTTCCGGATTGACCTATGGAGCTAGGGTAAGGCCTTGTTTGCCTTGCTTATTGATCACCCAACAATCTTTTTGGCCAAAGCGGTGACTTATCAATCTAAATTCTAAAATTTACTCACCACAACCTATGGTTTAACTTCATAAATCAATCTAAGTGGTGGATGCACTTTACTTTCTGCAATTGTCATTTCAAGTTATCTTTTAAACATTGTAATTGAGCATCTTGTGGCGATTGAGTAGTTGATCTTAAGTTGCGCATTATTTCCCGTGGAGGCTATCTTTTCAAGTTTAATATTCTCCTCTTAAGTTGTGCACTTGGCTCGTGGAGGCTTTCTTTTGTGATCTTGTCTCCTCTTGAAGTTGCACATTTGGTCTATTGAGCATCCCCCTTGAAGTTGCGCACCTCTCTTGGGGCACTTCAAGTTGGGTTTGAGTTGTGTATTTTTGTTTTGGATGCTATCTTGATCTATCTCCTTCATTTTCCTGCAAAATCAATTTGAGTTAGTTCAATTATTTCTCCACTAGAATCATTGATTTAACAAGTGCTTGTTCATTTCATTTGTAGATAGTTGTATTTTTCATATTGTTGTAACATTTAGATATTCTTTATTTGTTATAATTCTTTTTGTATCTTGTCTATTTTGTAAAGTTATTCTCAAATTGTACTTAGATCTTTTGTATCTTTTGTGAACTTAATTAACCCCATTTTCCCAACCTTAAGCACTAGATTTAGTTGACTTAGGGAAAGGTTTTCCTTTGCATTGAAAGTTTTCATTTTCATTGTTGCCTCTCATATAGGCTAGTATCCCCCTTACCTTTAACAAATTTAAATTAACTTCTGGATTTCACCTAATAACTCACATAATAACTAGGGTCTACCCCCATTGGCTTCCCTAGGAGTAAGCCTAGACGAAAGAAATTCAAGTCGAGGTGACAGTGGGCTTGAACTTAGGCATTGTGCCTCCGAGGGGACACTAGGTGGATTGAGACTTTGTCCACATTTGCAAGTGTGTATTAGGACGACAACAGGGAGGATACTCTTTGAATGGTATTTTGGTTATTTTGATGGTGATGTACTGGTAATATCTTGGACTGAATTCTTCTATAGAAAAGTGGTTAGGTTTTCTTCAAAGGTTGGGTTTCCCAGGGTAAAAACTATTGTGTCTATTGCATGTGGCTATCTCTCTATGATTCTGTTATTTCCACTGTAGTTTATTTTAGTTGAAATTTTCAGTGTGTAATTTTTCTATGGTAACAGTGGCATTAAAATTTGTTTGAAAATCATAAGGCAATAATTATGAGATCTGGAAATTAGAAAAATCAACATCTTCTTGGCAAAACATTGTATTTTCTATGATAAGTAAGGGTTGTGCTTGCTAATTCTTGGATTAGGTAAGAAATTTCTACAATTTTGTGTGTTTGTTCTTAAATTCAAGGTTATTTTGTTAAACCCTAGGAGGAGTATAAGGGCATACACCCTCCATCAAGGAATTTTCTGCTATTGTCATTGAAAGGGCTTAAGGATTGCTACAAGGAGTAAGAGGGTTCACACCCTTGTAGGAAAACCTTGCTAGGGTTTATCTTCTCTAGGGAGTAAGAGGGTTTACACCCCTAGAAGATCATCAAACCTTAGTTTAACTTGGTTGTGACCAAGAAAAGAGACTCCATAACCCAATATACAAGGCACTAGTTGCATTGGAGATTGTAATATCTTGCTTTGATAAATGTGAAATTTAGTTTGGAACTTCTAACAATAGAGTTTGATTCTACATGCTATTGTCTCTCTTCTATTCTAAGGGCATCATAATTAGCCAAGTTATTTTGTTGTTGTTATAAACTATTTGCTACATCCATTAGGGCTGATATAATTGTTGTTATCTTTCACTTTACTTGCAATTCAACCAAGGAAATAATTGTTTGATCATTGGATGGAAGTGTTTGCCTTAAGCTCCAGTTTGATCCATTTACTTGTTGATTTCCATGGTTAAATATTTTTGTTGTAGCAAAAGTAAGCTACAACCATAACGTTGTCATAAATCTTCCCGATAACTTGCTTTTACAACCTTCTATTGTCATCTAATTCATTGTGCTAAGTATTGGAACTGTTGGTCCTAAGGTGTGCACCTAACTGTTAAGGGAAGAGCTATGCCACCTCAGTTGTTGGAATGATTGGTTTTTTATAAGTTTGGTTTATTTGTTTTGATGGTCAGCTGATAGATGAGGTTCAAGGGAAGGGGTCTGTTGCCGTCCTTATACACACTTTCAAACGTGAGCCAAGTCCTGCTCACTTAGTGTGTCCTTGGAGGCACAATGCCTAGGTTCAAAGCCCACGCCGTCACTTTGGCTTGAACCTCTTTCGTCTAGGCTTACTCCTAGGGAAGCCAAGGGGGCTAGACCCTAGTTTCTAGATAAGATTTAGAGTTTCAGTTCTAGGAGTTGTTTTTAATTAGTTAAGGTTTGGGGGAGTCTAACCTATGACGCAAAGGCAACAATGCAAGATGCAAAGGTTTCTATGTTAAGAAAGCTTTTCCCTAAGTCAACTAAGACTAGTGCCTAAGGTTGGGCAAGGGGTCAACTAAATGAAAGGGTGTTTCGTTACAATATGATTACAAAGATTACAAACGAATAGTTACTCTTCAAAATTGTTAGATACAAGTTCTTGCAATAAAGAATGCTAGATACACAATAATAAAATGAGATACAATTTACAATAGAACAAGCTAACCATGTGTGTCTAAATGTGCAAGAAAGTAGATCCAATCAAGACGTGAGCACCATCAACACGTTAAGCCTAAGCATGCCCCAATAGCACTTACTCTATTGGACTGCTCCTCAATGGTAACATCAACACTCAAAAATCACAAGGACACTTAGAAGATTCAAAAGTTTTAAACACAAGTGTTTCAGAATAGTTAAGGTACTTAGTTAATTACCCAAAAAGTATTACATATAGATGAGATTGGAAGATTACGTTGCAAGTACTAAACCTTAAGATGTATCAAATTAAACCAAGGTTTATTTGTTGCTTAGTGAGTTAAGGGTTTTAAGATTTGAAAGATTTTAATTACCCTTGCTAAGTGTTTCATCAAAACCTCCTCCCCCAATTGCCAAATGGCTGCTGGATGCTCAAGAAGTGAGGCAATGAGGCCTACCCTAGCTTCACAGGTCAGCCCTAAGAATTGAGTTTTTACAGAAAGGACGTCGCGCGCTGTGATACCGTCCCCGGCCTAGCACCTTCTGTTGCCCTCCTCAATCCCCGTTTTAGATGGTGAAGATGGTGGTTCAAGGTACCCTATTAAGTCTATTAAGTATATATATCAATTGGTTAGAATTTTAGGTGTATTAGAGAGTGTTTAAGTGACCTTTAGTTGCCATAAATTAGTGATTTTATGTCAAAACTGAAACTTTTATGAGCTTAAAAAGAGTGTCATTAAGTATGAAAATAAAGCACATTAACACATTTAAAGCATGTAAAAGAAGGCTGAATAAAGATTTAGTTCATCACCATTTATTAAACCATTAACATGAAAAGCTTGTTATGAAAGAATGCTAATGAACAAGGGCAAGAACAACTTGCCAAAGAAAGAAAGGAAACTCAAGCTTATTACCACTTATCTTATGATTTAAAGCATTAAAAGAGAAAGCATTAAGTGTGAAAGATAAAGCTTGAAAACTTAGATGTGTGCCTACACTATCAAGATATCCAAAAACACATTAACTTAAGTGTGATGTCAAATGGCCTTAAAGATGAAACAACATTAAAGAGAATACCACTTGTTAGACCATCAAAGCATTAGCCATTTAGTGTGTTGGATTAGAGCATGTAAACAAGATAGATGTTAAGATGGATTAAAACATGCAAGTAGGTTAGGGCCCAAGGGCTTAGATTAAAGATTGATGTGTGAGAGAGATCTAGATCTAGATGATTTTAACCATGAAAGCATGAAAAGATCATTAACACATCATTTATCCTAGCCTTATGATTTTGGGGGTTTCTCTCCCAAGGTGTAGGCAATTATTAAACTTAGGAATAACTTGGAAAGAGAGAGAGAGACAACAAACAAACCACTCAATGGCACAAGGTGGAGGAAAGCCTACCTTTATTGTGCCAAAGGGGTTGAGAGGAGAGTAAGCAACAACAACTATCAACAAGACGCTCACTAACCCCACGTCCTAGGCTTAAAAGATGATTTAGAAATGAGAAAACACTTGAAACAAGCTAACCCTAAGCTCACCCGTGGGAGGTAGGTCGTACCAATTCTCCTCCCAAGCTATGAGCTAGTAAAAATCAACAAAAGAGAGTAGATCTATGCACAAGAATCTAGAAAAGAAAGAAGGGAGGTTGAGATTTGTTACCCACTTGAAGAGAAGGGTCTTAAGTGTTGTGTGGATGATTTTTGGTAGCATAACCCCCTCAACCTGTTAAGAACCTGGCAAAACAAGCAAGCTATGCTTGCTGGAAAAGCTACACACAACCGACAATGTGAAGAAAAATTTATGTTTTTAGGGCAGAAATTTTTCTCATGAAAAATCTATGATAAAAGTGGATTAAAATGACCAATCTAAGGTATTGGGCTAGCTGAAATATTATATGGAGTGAATGACAATAAAAGAATGAGTAAAGAGTGAGAAAGAAGGAGTTTGAGTGACCTTTAAGGGAGGACTCTTCCTTGAGGCAATCCCAATAAAACGCTTGAAGGTAAACCTGCAAAACTTGACAAGATATGATGCATACAAGAATATAATATGGCTGAATATGCTAACAAAATGAAATACTTGCACCCTATTAGAAAACTCACATATATAGATCTACAAGAATACTTGTTGTTAGATCTACCCAAGTAAAACACTTTACCCAAGAATCTAATCTATGCAACCATCATACCAAATTCACAATATTACCTCATGTGTAAGCAAGAACAAGAATACTCATTGCTCTTCCAATATCCTCCAAAGTTTCTCTTTTATTACTCAAAAATGGATCTTGGAGAAATACTTGCTCCAAAAACCTAAGAGCCAAAGAATGGATGAAAGATGGACAAGAAAGAGAGAGAGAGTGGTGAAAATTAAGTAGCATAACAATAGCTCAAACCCTAAGAGCCAAAGAATGGATGAAAGATGGACAAGAAAGAGAGAGAGAGTGGTGAAAATCAAGTAGCATAACAATAGCTCAAGATATGGTGAGGAGGGAGTGATAAAAGGGATCTATTTATACTTGGAGAGGCAAAATCACCCCTCTTGGATCAATGCCAAGTGTCCACCACCAAGCACAAGCTAGTATCCCAAGGGTAGGGCGCAACTTCTAGGGTTTGAGACATGGATCCATGAGGTGGATGGGTTGTGAGGCATTGGGATGAAGCAAAGATGGACATGGGAGGATAGTAAGGGCATGCCAATAGATGGAGGGGCCCCCAACTCATTAAAAATGAATCTTCTAGAGTTTCCGCATGAAGGGGGGCGTAACTCCTCTAGGGGGTGCACCATCTAAGGTTTAGGCTAGGAGTGGAGGGGAATAAATGAGAGGAAGGGAGTGGAGCTAGGTTTAGAAGGTGACGTGGAGGGTGAGGGAAGGCCTACCACATGGGAGAGAGGTCCACCCCCCTTGCAAACTTAAGTTACAATGTTTCACCATGTTGGGGGGGTGTAACTCCTCTAGGGGGCGTGAGGGTTTGAGTGAGTGAGGGGGTGAGGGTGTGTGTAAAGATTAAATCAAGTTGGGTTGAGTAGGTTTAGGCTAGGAAACCTCTCTCTATTCTTTTTCCACCTTTACATCATCCTTTTAACTCATTATTACAAAAAGTTACATTTTTGCTATGTTTGGACTTAACAATTAAAATTGTTGTTTTTGAATGACTAACACTCCTGGTGGACAAACCCATAGCAAAAGTTGTCCAACTGAGCTGGAACTTGGTCCAAGGGTGTAGGGGGTCTCATTACATTTCTTTTTAGCACAAATACCCCTATCAAAAGTCCAAGGACCTAGTTTTTACAATTTTCGCTCAAAAATAATTAATTAATTAAATAATTAAACCTCCAAACTTAGAAAAAATTAATTAAAAATTAATTAATTAAAAAAAACTAATCTAGACTCGATGGAATTCCGCGAAACTTTCTAAGATGTCATACATGGTCATTTACATCATCCCTAAACAATAGTTACTAGAGGATAAGCCCATTAGAACACCTTTCACCACTTTGGAGGAATTATTGCAAGTGTGAGGGAAAAACTCAAGGGAAATCAATAAAGCTGAAAAGCCCAATTGATAACCCGAGGATAAAAAACCCTCAGTGAAAGGAACTCTCCCAATGAGCCCATCCCAAGGTAACTGACCTAAATATGACCCTTGCAGACCTATTACATTATTGACCCATCCAGGGGTGCGAAAGTTTCATTTACAAAAGGAAGTGTTGGGGAAAAAAATGCTCTGTAGAACCAAATAATCTTTGAAAAATGAGCATCTAATGATGCATCTCTTCATGGCACATGGATTTGACCCCCTAGTTGGATAGGCAGTCAACATCTGGCTCCACATGGGGACGTGTGTTCAATCTTCTCTCATGAGACGGAGAGCATACAAGAATCCATCACCTATAAAACAGAGTGCTCACCAATAACCAACATAAGAATACATATATACAATGAAACAACTAAATGCTATAAACAACATCTACATAATGAGATAACTAAAGTACAACATCTATAATTTTACAAAATGAAATCTATGATACAGAAATAATTTTAAGTACATATTGACATCATGAATGAAACAATACAAAATTTAAATACAAGGAGAAAGGTTAGAGATACATTATAGAGGGTGTCCCTTGGACACCAAGTTGCCACATGAAGAAACATCTCAAGGAGGGGTCCTTTCACTAGCATGTCTGGCTTTATGTCATCCCACTGGTTGAGAAGAGTTGCTAGAAAACTGATACACTTTATGTTGACTATCTATTCTTTCATGTGAATCCTGGTTTCTAACCTTAGGCCACTTGGGGAAGTTCCCCTTAAAAAACAATTGGTGGTTTTCCATAGGTGCCAAGTGAAAAATTTCTGAATTTCAGTTTTCCTTAAAAGGCTTGGCATACCTTTTGCTAGGGATGATGTACTTTACTTTATCAATACTAACCTTATCATCCTTACTAGTTCCCACCAGATTCATATTACTTATCCCATCTTTTACTTTGCCAATTTCCGGAAAGAAAGAAGGGTGTGGCCCAAGAATCCCATCTGACTGTTTATGACATTTAACTGATTCTGTTGATGCAGGTTGAGCTGATGACACATTTTAAATTGATAAATCCATCTCTGACTTTAACTCTGAAGGAGGCAAACTATTATATGTCTAATCAACATTTTCCTCAAGAAAAAGCCCATCAAAAGAATCCATGGGATCCCAAACATTTCAAATGCTTGGGGGTTCACTATTAAGTTCCATCTTGGTAAATGCTGGAGTATGTTCTATTTCATAACATCCCATTTCGACTTCCAGAAAAACAATCTTGTTTTCCTTCTTCCTAGGATCTTCCACATGATACTTTCTTTCCAACTCTCTATTCAATCTAAACTCAAAACCACTTAGCATTGGAATGGTGGCATAAGTTAAGTCCATTTGTAAACTACCACCTAAATATGCAGCTGTCTTTCTGTTTAGCAACATACCCCAAGTATCTGGTACATCAATTACAACAATGTCCATCTCAATCATGATATCTGGGAATGCAGCCAAGTGTACTTGTAACCCCTTAATCAAACCATGTACCTCGATTATCCTTTTATCCATAGCACAAATTTTATGATAAGGTCTAGATATTATTAGGTTCAATTGTTCCATTACTTTCTTAGTCATAACATTTGAGGTAGCCCCTGAATCTAACATACAATTATGAAGAATAAAATCATTCACGAGCAAGGATAGGAAAAAAGGTCTATTCTTTTCATTCCCCCTATCCATATTTTGTAGAATAATTAGTGCATCTTGATAAGTTTTTGTTGATAGAGAATCAACCCTTTTTTGAGAAGGACAATCTATGGATTTAAGCAGATTTTCCCTCTGAGAAGGGATCTTCATTATTTCCGATACAGGCACCAACATATTTGCATTACTTAACCATCCTCCCAAGTCAATATTAAATTCTAAACTTGCATACACATTTGGCTTAGGGGGGGTTGGAGCTACCTTGGGAATGTTTGCTTGGTTTTTATCTTGACTTTTGTTCCCATTCCTTTGATAGGTAATGCCTTTAAATTTAGCCATTTCAGCTACTTGTTGTGGAGTAGGCTTAGGACCAAACATTTCTGTTGCCTTATCCACCACAACATCACCCATGCAATTCATGTTATCCACTCCCCCATTAGGTTCATCAGAATCCATCCAATCATACATGCCAACATTAAACTCATGAACGAACATATTAACTTGTTCATTCGAAGATCCATAAGGTCCCGTCTCATCATAAAGGTGAAGGAAGACTTGGAAAGTTGATTCATCGTGGAATTGCTCACAAGGTCTATAATAATGAATAGCCTGGTGGTCAACCCAATTAGTGGATTCAAATGGATTTGGTGGTCTTTGATCTTGGGGAAGAGGCTTCTTAGGCCATTTATCATTTGGCCTATGTGGGGGCCTACTAGCTTGCCCCCTTTCTATGGCTATCAACCTATTCTGAATGGTAGCATTTTGATTCGCTTGGTTGACCTCCATTTGCTTGATCTGATTCACATGGCTAATTTCCATTTGTTTGATCTGATTGGCATGATTGATTTCCATTTGTTTAATTAATTGGGTAAGTTCCTTCATGCCATCATTAGAGGATTTCTGATTTTCAACATTCTTTTTCTTCTCCTCATAAGGTTGAGAAGAAGATCCTCTAGTAAAATCAGGAATATTGGACTTCCTAGCATCTTGCATATTTCTACCAATCCTTATAGCCATAGCTTGTGCTATTTTTAGATCTTGAGGATCTTTATCCCTTAAGGCATACCTCATTTCACCTTCAAAAGATTCCATATAATAAATCAAGATCGCAGCTTTTAAAGGCTTTATGTCTACATGAAGCCCTTTCACCAAATTGTCAAACTTAGAGTTGAATTCTTCCATAGTCTCATTTTCATTCTTATGGCTAGAAGTGAGCGCTGCTAACTGGAATCTATTTTCTTTTTGGCCACCCTATCTTTTCCTAAATTCTTCCAATATTTACTTAAGGGTGCTAAATTTATCTGGATCAAACTCAGTAAACCATTCAGCAGCATCTACCTCTAGTGAATACACAAATAAAGTCATTTGCACATCCTCTTCATCATGACCCTTACAATACTTCATGACACACTGCTGAAAGTTGAGGATGTGAGAGTGAACACTAATAGCATTATTACCCTGAAAACTTGGTAATTTATCATTGGCCTTTTTAGGAATGTCGTGAGGAGCTTCTTGGATTGCTGCAAAGTTCAAAGGCCTCAAAAAGATACTCATTGTTACGTTAGGAGTATTAGTGGGATTATTAACAGTTGGTTGATTATTAGTTTGGAACAAGAATTGGATATCAGTGAGTGCTTCTTCCCCAAGAATTTCAAGTAGCCTTTTAGGGGCAAGGTGATTTAGTCTCCTTCTATAAACCTTTTCGGGTTCGGGAAAAGAATAAATCAGTACTTGTGAGGTGCTCCTAGTAGTATACTTGTTAGATTTTTTCAATGGAGTCGCCACTTGGAAAGGAATCACACCAAGCTAACCAATGCAAGCTCAAGGAATTTTAGGGACTAAATTTTTTTTATTGTTTAGTTCTTAAAAAATTGAGTCAAGTCATTTTGACCAAGGATAAATGACTTATCCTCAGCAACGACGCCAAAGATGTTGCCGTCCTTATACACACTTGCAAATGTGAGCCAAGTCCTGCTCACTTAGTGTGTCCTTGGAGGCACAATGACTAGGTTCAAAGCCCATGACGTCACTTTGACTTGAACCTCTTCCATCTAGGCTTACTCCTAGGGAAGCCAAGGGGGGTAGACCCTAGTTTCTAGATAAGATTTAGAGTTTAAGTTCTAGGAGTTGTTTTTAATTAGTTAAGGTTTGGGGTAGTCTAACCTATGATGCAAAGGCAACAATGCAAGATGGAAATGTTTCTATGTCAAGCAAGCCTTTCCCTAAGTCAACTAAGACTAGTGCCTAAGGTTGGGCAAAGGGTCAACTAAATGAAAGGGTGTTTTGTTACAATATGATTACAAAGATTACAAAAGAATAGTTACTCTTCAAAATTGTTAGATACAAGTTCTTGCAATAAAGAATGTTAGATACACAATAATACAATGAGATACAATTTACAATAGAACAAGCTAACCATATGTGTCTAAATGTGCAGGAAAGTAGATCCAATCAAGTCGTGAGGACCATCAACACGTTAAGCCTAAGCATGCCCCAATAGCACTTACTCTATTGGATTGCTCCTTAATGGCAACATCAACACTCAAAAATCACAAGGACACTTAGAAGATTCAGAAGTTTTAAACACAAGTGTTCCAGAATAGTTAAGGTACTTAGTTAATTACCCACGAAGTATTACTTATAGATGAGATTGGAAGATTATGTTGCAAGTACTAAACCTTAATATGTATCAAATTAAACCAAGGTTTATTTGTTGCTTAGTGAGTTAAGGGTTTTAAGATTTGAAAGATTTTAATTGCCCTAGCTAAGTGTTTCATCAAAACCTCCTCCCCATATTGCCAAATGGCTGCTGGATGCTCAAGAAGTGAGGCAACGAGGCCTACCCTAGCTTCACAGGTTAATCCTAAGAATTGATTTTTTACGGAAAGGACGCCGCGCACCGTGAGACTGTCCGCAGCCTAACACCTTTCGTTGCCCTCCTCAATCCTTGTTTTAGATGGTGAAGATGGTGGTTCAAGGTACCCTATTAAGTCTATTAAGTATATATATCAATTGGTTAGACTTTTAGGTGTATTAGAGAGTGTTTAAGTGACCTTTAGTTGCCTTATATTGGTGATTTTATGTCAAAACTGAAACTTTTATGAGCTTAAAAAGTGTGTCATTAAGTATGAAATTAAAGAACATTAACACATTTAAAGCATGTAAAAGCAAGTTGAATAACTATTTAGTTCATCACCATTTATTAAACCATTAACATGAAAAGCTTGTTATGAAAGAATGCTAATGAACAAGGGCAAGAACAACTTGCCAAAGAAAGAAAGGAAACTCAAGCTTATTACCACTTATCTTATGATTTAAAGCATTAAAAGAGAAAGCATTAAGTGTGAAAGATAAAGCTTGGAAACTTAGATGTGTGCCTACACTATCAAGATATCCAACAACACATTAACTTAAGTGTGATGGCAAATGGCCTTAAAGATGAAACAACATTAAAGAGAATACCACTCGTTAGACCATCAAAGCATTAACCATTTAGTGTGTTGGATTAGAGCATGTAAACAAGATAGATGTTAAGATGGATTAAAACATGCAAGTAAGTTATGGACCAAGGGATTAGATTAAAGAGTGATGTGTGAGAGAGATTTATATCTAGATGATTTTAACCATGAAAGCATGAAAAGATCATTAACACATCACTTATCCTAGCCTTACGATTTTGGGGGTTTCTCTCCCAAGGTGTAGGCAATTATTAAA